>MU761669.1:7418-30043 GCA_026770625.1 Nicotiana glauca | reverse complement strand
TTTTTCTACAATTTTCATGCTCAAATCCATACATAATTGATGTATTTAACTCAAAATAGGTGGAGATAACTTACCTTATCATTAATGATGAAGATCCTCTCTTGAAACCCCTCCAAGAATCGCCCAAGCCAAGAAAATATAAGAGGAAATAGCCAAAATCCGATTTTTAAAACACCCTCACTGCCTCAGCAATTTTTGATTCTGCGAAAATATTTCCGCTTCCGCAGTCCCGCTTTTGGGGACAAAACGCCGCTTCTGCGGACACTGGGCTCCAGCCTAATTTTCACTTCTACGGACGGCCCACTATTTTTGCGGTTCTGCTTTTGCGGATCTAGGGCCGCTTCTGCGGTCTTGGGCTGCTTCACATCCAACCGCTTTTGTGGCTTCTTCATTGCTTCTTCGGGGCCGCTTCTACAGTCCCAAATCCGCAGAAGCGAAAATACCAGAAGCAGCAGCTCCAACCCTTCTTCAAACTCTGAATTCGATCCGTTAGCCACCCGGAATCCACCCGAGGCCCTCGGGACCTCAACCAAACCTACCAACCAATCCCAAAACACATTACAGACTTGCTCGAGGCCACAAATCATATCAAACAATGCTAAAACCATGAATTACACCCCGATTCAAGCTTTATGAACTTTGAACTTTCAAAATTCTGCTTCTGATGTTTTAACCTATCAAATCATGTTCGATTGACCTCAAATTTTGCACACAAGTCATATTTGACATTACGGACCTACTCCAGCTTTCAGAATCGGATTCTGACTCTGATATCAAAAAGTCCACTTCCGGTCAAACTTCTCAAAAACCTCCAAATTTCTATCTTTAGCCAAATGGCTCCAAAGTGACCTACAGACCTCCGAATTCACTTCCGACCGTGCCCCCAACTCCGGAATCACCATACGGAGCTATTCACAGTCTCGGAATCCCAAACGAACATCGATAACACTGAAATACACTTCAAGACAAACTTATGAAATTTCTTCTAAAATGCTAACTTCCACAATATGAGCCAAAATGCTCCCGGGTTATCCGAACCCCGAACCGGGCATACGCCCAAGTCCGAAATCATTATACGAACCTGCTGGAACCTTCAGATCCTGATTCTGAGGTCATTTAGTCAAAATTCCAATCCTAGTTCATTCTTTCACTTTAAACTTCTGAAATAAGAATTCTCTTTCCAAATCAACTCTGAACTTCCCGGAACTTAATTCCGACTACGCGTACAAGCCATAATACCTAAAATGAAGCTGTTCATGGCCTCCGACTACTGAACGGAGTGCTAGGACTCAAAACGACCGGTCGGGTCGTTACATTCTCTCCCACTTAAACATACGCTCTTCCTCGAACGTGCTGATAACTACACCGGAGTGGTCTGAAATCGCTGTTTAACTTTCCATGCACCTTCCCGTGCTACCACAGCTCAGTTGAGCATATTAGCTCAATCCATTCTGAAGATATTCTCTTTTATTCAAACAGATACGCCCTAAGGTTCAATCCCAACATCCGGAATTTCATGCTCGACCTATTTCCACCATAAGGCCACGATATCGATCACCACACGCTTACTCAAACATAGCTGCGTAACTTTGCTGAATTCATTCCTAGAATCACTTTAGTCAGCGGACCATAATAACCTTTTTCTGATCAACTTAGTCTAAATTCGACCAATCTGGCGCCCCAATTGCACCCCATGACATACACAGGTCTTGCTCCAACCTATACCATACCACTACGACGGAAGGGATGTGCAGAAGTTTATAATAAACTGTCGAGTCAACAAATCATTAGGTCTATACTCCTGACAAAAACCTTCATCTCATTCTGAGCCCAATAATGGTCTTATCTCCATAAAATTCCTTATTCAGCTGGATTGCACAGACTCCTAGTTCAAGGGACCTCGTCCCATCTGATACAAGTTCTCAGGAAACAAGCCACCCCAGACATTATCAAAAGTCTTATATGATGCTACCATGTGCCAACAGGCTACCATATCGAACGCGATATAAAGGAAAGCAAACTTCGAGAAGGAAATTCAACTACACCGCTCGCGGATCATGTATGCGACACGGTCGACTTAATTAAACAAACACCCCGCTCGTGAATCATACATGCGACGCGGGCACACAGCTAATATAAACTTCCCTCATAAAATAGGAAACAAAACACGTTAAACAAATACAGGGAATCGTACTCAACTTCACACTGTTGCGGCGCGCAACCCGATCCGAACAACATAACCATGGCGGCGTGCCACCCGATCCACCCATAAAACTCACATAAGGAGGTACGTACCGAGCTAGACTGCTCATTTCAATAATATACTGAATATTGGTCACAAGCATACTAAGTGCATAATAACATCCCTGAGGGAACACATAGCGTCATAAGCTACAAAACTCAAGCACAACTGAGGTGCGATATACAAACTGGATCTCAAGAGCCATCTTGCTCATAAAACATCACTTCTACGCGGATCCTCAACATATAAGCAATTTCTCAAGCCGTCTCATAACTCTCACGGCGCAATGCATCACTTTATGAAATATCTGCCAACAAAATAACACCCCAACTACTCCTTCTTAAGGAGCATATTACTGAAATGAACACGTTTGGCCTGATATAGAGCCATATTCACATTTGAATCCATCCATCGACCTCAAGCCGATTCTGGTCGCACTGACTATGCCAATAACCTTTCCAAGGTCCATAATAATCTCCCTCTTCTCATAACACACAAGAACGACCGTCATAACTGGAATACGCATCCACAGTCCACAACTCAGTAACTGAGTGCCCTCCAGGCATGTATTCTCAGTTTAACGATATCATCAAAATTCTTCAAACTTGGTTTAACTCTTCAATCAATCAAGTGGCTACATGCCACACTTATACAACCTTTCCATGGGGCACGCTACCATGACCTTCCATGACGAATAACAGGTCTGCACACCCAAACCACCGGCCGCACTAACGCTGAAAAGTGATCAAGAATCCTTAGCCAGGATGCAAAGCATTTTTCATAAAACACCGATCTCAGGTGACACTGAGGACAATACCAACTTACTTTAAACGTCGAAACTCCTTTCCTGCTCATCTGAGCTGGTGACATCCTTGTCCACACCGAACTGCAGCCTTGAATTCTCATTTCAAATTCCATACTACTCGTTGCACCTGACATGCCAATGTACAATAGGACACGATTCTTCATCAAAATTCCAGAATTGCTAATAGATCAATATTTCATCATATCAAAGCTTTTCACTGAACTCACTTTAGGAGAACCATAGAAACACAGGTGAATACTCATAACCATAGAATATGCAAACATCTAGGTAGTGGTCTAAGGCACCGTAGCCCTTCCGGAATTTGCTTCCACATAACAAGGCATATCATGAGAATGCTTTTGAATAATATCAATTACGGCAGCTTACAAGCCTTATACGTACCATCGCAACTCACTTGCATAAATCTATGGTGCTGAGGAAACTGATCGCTAACACGAATATGCCAAATTCAACTATGGCCAATCAATCTACCTTCTCCTAATTTATCCTTGATTTCCTTAGAGATAATACTAACTCCATCTACACTCATCTAGAGTGACCTTGAACCGCGAGACCACGCTGTCTCGAATCTCACAAACTGTTTTCACACATCCCAATTGCTACATCGCGAGCCAAAACATCACAAAATGTTCTGAGCCTCTATTCGTAAGCTGCTGCAAAAACTTGATTCTTAACTGCACCTATAGGCTCAAAATCATTAGACACAACTCCTTACCCCTTTTTAATCCCATTAGGACCGTTTCTGAGAGCCACCCGCTCCGACTTGGCCCCGAATATAATCAACTCCATGAGTCTTCCATCACCTGAATACCCCCTTGGCGAAGAACCCGTCGAATCACTTCCCTTGGAACCCGCATCTATACAACGCAAAATCCTGAATCTTTCCCCATATTTGAACATGGGCCAATAAGGCCAACAATAGCACACCTTTAATAATTCCTTTTCTCAGAATACCACTTATGGTCTTTCCCCGCAGCTGAAATAGCCCATCAATACGCTAATAACCAGAAACCTCGCAAGTAGTTAACCATGCAACCCACTCATAAGCGGTGCGACTCTCCCACTTAGCTTGAAGCCATTATTTCACAACTCTGGAATTCACCAAGATTCCCTAGCTTTCATCGACATAACCTTGCGCGATCAACCGGATAAATTCTCGAATTCCTTCCGCAAAGCCCCATTCTTTTATACTCTTATTCACCCACTGCATTCGCACGACCAAACTCTTTGCTACATAACCGATACAACTCTTCGTAGAAGCCTCTCCAACCACGTGACTGCTAACCTGCTCACTCGGGTAATCCACCTATAGAAGGCTCCCCCCGGCATCTTCCAACACTGCTGCATAGGGGACAATCAATACGACATCAATGACCCTCCCTGAGTCTGAGCTCACTCTCCAGATGCACAGGTCCATTTACCCCTCGTGGACATCATTTAATTGTGCGGCAACACCCTTCCAATTCAAAGTTATGCTGCATCCTTCTTCATTTAAGCGGCTCCTTTTCGTTATATTAAATCTCCTGCCGCACGAGAAACCCTACTTAAAATTAGATCCGTAGACCCCACTAACCAAGCACTAATATTCTCAAATCGCTCCAAATCCTCCTTAAGGTACGTGGTCATCCCACTGCAAAGCCCATATGAAACTCCTCCACTCACCCACTTTGGGCAAACTCACCTCTTTAATCAACTGCTCGACCTGCGCTTCCTTAACCTGGCCCTTTAGAAGCTTAAAACTCCGCCTGACATTTTCCACATATCTTTCTCATCTTTTGCTGCAATCGTTGCCTTAATAAAATTTATCTTCATAGAACTTGAATCCACAATTTGCTACTAACTCCAAACTTTTTCCGAAGGTCATCTTTCTCGAACCGTTAACATTAGAAATACTGATTAAATCCTGAACTACCGCATCCTGCGATATCTTACAGTTGTATCTCCAATTCTATCTCACAATATCTTGCCCCAAAGGCGAATTATAGAAGGTCATAACACCGACAAACTTAGCACGTTCAATTAGAACAACAACATCCCATCATGGAAGAAAACTCTACAATGCTTGCAAATACCAAGTCTCATTACTTCCACCAGCCCCCATCTGACCATCCTTAGTTCGATTGCCTTTCCCCCTGCCGGGAACAAAACACTGGACCTCTTGATTATGCCTCGAATAAACCTCCCTTCAAGTCATTCACTGCCCCGACACGTGGGCAAAACTTCCTACCATTATAGCAATACCGCGGAATAATTGTTCATAAGCATCGTGGCAACTTATGCCTAGCCTTAGAGCCCTCAGAAGTACCGCTAGTGGGCTAAAACCATCAAAGGTCCTTCTACAATGCGATGATAATAATTCGATCAGCTATACCGGAGAAACATCCCATATCATATCTATAGTACCATTACGGTTCTTCAATTCTCGATTTATAACGAGCGCTTCGCGTCGCATAAGATTGGGTAAGAAAGAAACAAAGGCATAAGCCTCACATGAAANGATCCATGAGACTCTACTAGACTTGCTCATGACTCATGAGACCCTAGGAACCTAGTGCTCTGATACCATGTTGTCACGACCCAAAATTCACTAAGGGTCATGGTGGCGCCAAACACCATCGTCAGGCAAGCCAACCAAGAATTCATAATTAAATTCCAGTGTTAGTATTTGCGAAAATCATTTTTCTTATACGCTGAATATTAAACAGTAAAGATTTTACAAAAATGAACATTTAAGTCAATAAAGGACTTAATACTGAATAATCCAAAATTCTTCCAGAACCAGGTGTCACAAGTGCATGAGCATCTACTGATAGGTAATAAAATACAACATTCGTCCAAAATACAGTGGACCGAAAATAAATACAATATGTTGAAAAGGACTACACTAGTTGCGGGTCGCCTCAAATAATGCAACTCACCTAGTCCTAGAATCATCCGCGCTGCTACGCCCAGTAGGCTGCTAGAGATACATATACCTGTGCAACAAAAATGCACAGAAGTGTAGTATTAGTACGTAAACAACGTGTAATCAATGAGTATCCCGCCTAATCTCGAAGAAGTAGAGACGAGATGGTCAACTTCGACACTTACTAGGGGTCAATTGACAATATACTAACAATGTGAGGAAATCATGGATTAATACACGAAGCCGAAAAATAGGTAAACACCTTCAACAAATAACCAAGAATTTTCAAGGTTTACTCTTTATTATCTTATCAATTTATATCAAGCCACGAAGGGCAAATTTCACGTTTAAAATTCTCAAGCGACAAATACCATGTGCAAATCATACCGAGGCGATGACCTGATACAACACAAATGTAAAATGTGCACTACCAAGGGTCAAACAGCCAGAACCATAGATGCATCTATTACCCCGCTCGCGAATCTATCCATGCGGCGCGGTCAACATAAAATAAACAATCACCCTGCTCACGAATCATCCATGCAACGCAGGTACACATAAAATACATGTTCAAATAGCCAATTAAGAATTTATCGGTGAATAATTATCCAATTAAAACCAATTCTCCTTTAACAATTTTTTTTAAGAAATGAAGTTTAATCCTTTTACAAATTCACTTACTAATCAATGTGATTTAAGAAATTGAAGCTATCAATGGGTTCATAAATAATCTAGGTATAACATGCCTTTGGGTTCTAACTACCCGGACAATAGCATAATAGTAGCTATGCACGGACTCTCGTCACCTCGTGCGTACGTAGCCCCAGTAATAGGAGCACATAATCAATTTTTCACCTATGGGGACAATTCCCTCTTACAAGGTTAGAAAGGAGACTCATCTCGCTTCGAATATCCAAACCAGCATTACACGCCCTTCCGAAGACTCTAATTGATGCACCATGCTCCAAAACTAGCCAATGGTTATGCAAATCCATTAATATATGCTCAATTATTCATTACAATCCAATTTGTAGCAATTTCTAACTCCGATCGAAAAGTTGACAAAAATGCCCTCGGGCCCACGTGCCCGGATTTCGAAAATTTTCAAAGATAAACTTTACCCATAAACTCACGAACTCAAATATATGATTTTCTCTAAATTTCATACCCAAAATCGTGGTCAAATTCCAAGAACAATAATTTTCTAGGTCTTCCCTCAAACCCCAAGTTTTTCTACAATTTTTATGCTCAACTCCATACATAATTGATGTATTTAACTCAAAATAGGTGGAGATAACTTACCTTATCATTAATTATGAATATCCTCTCTTGAAACCCCTCTAAGAATCGCCCAAGCCAAGAAAATATGAGAGGAAATAGCCAAAATCCGATTTTTAAAACACCCTCACTGCCTTAGCAATTTCCGCTTCCGCGGTCCCGCTTTTGCGGACAAAACACCACTTTTACAGACACTAGGCTCCATCCTAATTTTCGCTTCTGCAGACGGCCCACTGCTTCTGCGGTTCCGCTTTTGCGGATCTAGGGCCGCTTCTGCAGTCCTAGGCTGCTTCACATCCAACCGCTTCTGTGGCTTATTCCTCACTTCTGCAAGGCCGCTTCTGCGGTCCCAAATCCGCAGAAGCGAAAATACTAAAAGCAGCAGCTCCAGCCCTTCTTCAAACTCCGAATTCGATCCGTTAGCCACCCGGAATCCACCCGAGGCCCCCTGGACCTCAACCAAACCTTCCAACCAATTCCAAAACCCATTACGGACTTGCTCGAGGCCTCAAATCATATCAAAAATATTAAAACCATGAATTACACCCCAATTCAAGCTTTATGAACTTTGAAATTTCAAACTTCTACTTCTGATGTTTAAACCTATCAAATCACGTCCGATTGACCTCAAATTTTGCACACAAGTCATATTTGACATTACGGACCTACTCCAACTTTTGAAATTGGATTCTGACCCCGATATCAAAAAGTCCACTTTCGGTCAAACTTCTCAAAAACCTCCAAATTTCTATCTTTAGCCAATTGGCTCCAAAATGACCTAGGACCTCCGAATTCACTTCCGATCGCGCCCCCAACTCCGGAATCACCATATGAAGCTATTCACGGTCTCAGAATCCCAAATGGACATCAATAACACTGAAATACAATTCAAGCCAAACTTATGAAATTTCTTCTAAAATGCTAACTTCCGCAATAGGCACCAAAATGCTCCCGATTTATCCGAACCCCGAACCGGCCATATGCCCATGTCCGAAATCATCATACGAACCTGCTGGATTCTTTAAATCCTAATTCTGAGGTCGTTTACTCAAAATTTCAATCTTAGTTCATTCTTTCACTTTAAACTTCTGAAATAAGAATTCCCTTTCCAAGTCACCTCTGAACTTCCCGGAACTTAATTTCGACCATGTGTACAAGCCATAATACCTGAAATAAAGTTGTTCATGGCCTCCAACTGCTGAACGGAGAGCTAGGACTCAAAACGACCGGTCGGGTTATTACAGTCTAATTCTCATGTTTATTTTAAAAATCTATAACTTTCCTTCACTGTGGTTTGAGGCAAAATCATAGGAAGATTTTGAGTTGGGAAATGAAAGTAGGCCGTCCTTGTTAAACCGTGGCCAAAATTTACCTTCCTTGACTATTTTTATCCTTAGTTATCCTCGTTGAGCCTAAATAAGTTATCTTTGTTTTAGCCAAACTTTAACCCGTAGCCTATTTGTTATGATATTTTTTTTCAATTCATTCCCTTTCTGGCACTTAAAAATTTAAATTAGATGAAAAACATAAGTGGGAAGAATAATTGTCGAAGAATGAAGCGATAAGGGTGAGCTTTTTTATTTAAGCTAAAATATTTTTATGTGGAAAAAAAAGTATTGCTCCTGAAATCCAGTTTCAAGAAAACAAATAATATGAAAGAGCAACAAAAGGAGAAACATTGAAAAAAAAAGAAAAAAAGGAGAAAGAGGGGAGGTTGATTATTTCAATGAAAGGTCGTTGTGCTTAAGTGCTAATATAAATATAGTGCCTTTAAGGGACATAAGTCACTCTTATCCATATATATCATACCCGTCCATAAGCCTACTTTATAACCTTATAAAGTCCTACATGATCTCGACTCAAGATCTTCTATATTAGTGGATAATCAGATTACAGTCAAACTTATGGAAATTTATGGTAACATGAGGTACTTCTTTGCTAAGAGTGAGAGTTTTTTATTTTTTTCTATCCCCTTCTTTGTTCTATAATGATATATTGTGACGGCCCGGCCGGTCGTCTTAAGAATTAATGCCCTGATCCCCTATTTAATGCTTTCCCTAAGTTCATTTCTGCTAATTTTGTTTATCGGGACGTTCGGTGCTGAGTTTCGGAGAGTTTTTGGACACTTAGTCCCTAAATGAGAGCGTAAGTGTTAAAAAGTGGTTCGTAGTCAGAACAGTGTGAAGACGACCTCGGAATGGAAATTCGATGGTTTCGTTAGCTCCATTAGGTGATTTTGAGGTTGGGAGCATGTTCGGAATGTATTTTGGAAGTCCGTAGCTCATTTAGGCTTGGAATGCCAAAGTTTGAATTTTTGAAGTTTCCGGTCCAATAGTCAGTTTTTGATCCGAGGGTCGGATTGGAATTCTGGAAGTTGCAGTAGCTCCGTCATGTCATTTGGGATGTGTGTGCAAAATTTCAGACGTGTTTTGGTTAGGTTTTTTATCGAAAGTATATTTTGATAAAATTTGAAGTTCTTAGGCTCAAATCATTGATTAATTCAAGTTTCCAGCATTGTTTTAGGTGGCTTAAGGATTGGTACAAGTTTGAATGAGGTATTAGGTGTTATTGGTGCTTTTGGTTGAGGTATCGGGAGCCTCGGGATGATTTCGGGTGGTTAACGGAGAAATTTTTGAAGTGTTGCAGCAGCTGGTTTTTCTCTTCTGGTATTTTCGCTTCTGCGGCATGGGAACCGCAGAAGCGGCCACTCAATCGCAGGAGCGAATTTGGGCTCCCTCAACTTTTTCTGCAGGTGCGAAAGATCTACCGCATATGTGATTACGCACCTGCGAGGCTTCTATCGCAGATGGGGTCCTGAGTCAGCTGTAAGATAAACACAGAAGCAGTAAGAAATCCGCATAAGCGGAACCACATAAGCGGTTATTGAACCGCAGAAGCGGACGTCGTATTTTTAGTGAAAGTCGCAGAAGTGGCTCATTTTTCATATAAGAGGGACCGCAGAAGCGGGACCTTGTCCACAGAAGTGGAAATGCCTGTGCAGATATAGAAAATTCGAGGGTTAGATTTCGTAAGTTAGAAATATCAAATTGATCTCGGGGAAGGGCGATTTTCGGAGGGTTTTGAAGAGAAGATTATTGGGTAATGTTTCTTTAATCCCTTCTAGTTATATTTCATCATTATATAGTTAAATCCATCATAAAAATTCGAATTGAGGATCAAAATTTGGGGGGAAAATTGGGTGAAACATCATAGGCTAAACTATTAGGTTTTGAGTGGGTGTTTGACCTCCGATTTGAAAGATTTTTATATGGTTGGACTCGTGAGATTACGAGGGTTCTGAAAATGTGAAAATTATTTGATTTCGAGACATTAGCCTAAAGGGAATTTTGATTATTTTACCTAATTTCACGTCGTAGCTTTGAATTTAATAGTAAAACCAGTTGTTTGCGATGTTATTTACAATGTGTAATTGAATTGAATAGATTTAGGCCATTTGGAGTCCGATACTCGTGGCAAAGGCGTGATTTCTAGTTGATTTTGGAGCCGATTCGAGGTAAGTGGCTTTTCTAACCTTGTGTGGGGGGACCTTTCCCCTTAGGATATGATATTTGGTAATTGAATGCCTTGTACGTGAGGTGACGAGCGCGTACTTGGGCTAATTGTTGGAAATCCATTTTTACTTGAAGTATTTAAATTGAGTTTTTTCCTGCTTATCTGTTTATTTGAATTGCAAGTTTATCCTATGCCAGTTTAGAGAAGCATGTTTATTTGACTTATTTGCTTAAGTGCTTAAACTGTCTTGATTGTATTACGTGAAGCATGTTAGGCTAGGATTTTCTATTACTTGTTCTGAGTTAGCCTTGTGTTGGGCTTTCATTGTGTGTTTTAATTTGGGACTACAGGACGGCATCTCGGGAGATCCCCCTGTACTGATTATGTTCTGGACTGAGGTGCGGGATACCAAGAGATCCCTGACACATGAAAATGTAAGATTTGAGGATACCAAGAGATCCTCGGGATACCAAGATATCCCTCGTGTATATGATAAGGATACCAAGAGATCCCTGGCACATGTAAATGTAAGATTTGGGGATAGCAAGAGATCCTCGGGATACCAAGAGATCCCTGGCACATGTAAATGTAAGATTTGAGGATACCAAGAGATCCTCGGGATACCAAGAGATCCCTAGTGTATATGATGCGGATACTAGGAGATCCTCGGGATACCAAGAGATCCCCGGCTATTACTTCCTGATGTGAGCAGTATTCCGTATATTGTTTTGTTTCTGCTTTCTATTAGTGTTTCCCTTATTTATCCTGCTTAGATTTCGTTGTAGATGTTATCTATATTGTTTCCTTATCCTATCATATATTTTGTTTTATCTCAGTAGGGCCCTGACCTTCCTCGTCACTACCCAACCGAGGTTAGGCTTGGCACTTACTGAGTACTGCTGTGGTGTACTCATGCCCTTCCTGCGCATGTTTTCTCCTTCTTACTCTATCTTGTAATGTTTAGACTTCTTTCGTACTTTGATGTAGACTTTTCTGGAGTTTAAAGCAGTGTATTACAATTTTATTAGCCTGTGTTTCCCGTGAGTTTCCGGGTTTTGGGGTGATATTGTAGACTTCCGCGTTTGAGTTGTATATGCCAAGTGGTACTTATATACAGTTTTCCTTCTATTTTTGCTTAGTTTAATTAATTGTTTTCACAAGTTATATTATTTCCGCATTATTAGGCTTACCTAGTCGTAGGGACTAGGTGTCATCACGACATGTTCTCGGATGACGAACTGGGGTCGTGACATATATACTGTGGGCATCTTATTTCATTAGCGAGAGACACTTGAGATTAGAAATATTATGATTTCAATTTGTAATAGGTGAACATGATTGTGGTTAAAGGTTGTTTAAATTTATGGATTGGTCTTAGTTGAATTTTGTCTACCCAAAGTTGTTATGATCTTACTTCAGGTGTTTTAACAATGTTATTTGTCTTTGTGTATTCGAGGACGAACAAATATTTAAGTGTGGGAGAATTTGATGCATAAAAATTATTTACATATTGTTCATAGCTAATAATATATATATTTTTTATATAAATAAATATTATACTCAAATCTCATATTTTCTAACAAGTATTAAAGGAAGAAGAATTACCATAGACAAAGATAAAATATGGAACTCTAGAGAAAAAAATAATGGAATGAAGAAAAAGAGGAGAAAAGGCTCGATGCATCTGTGGAACACGACAAAGAATCTAAACGGAAAAAAAATTTAAACCAGGATTCATCAAGGCCTTAACTCAAGATTCATCTAGGCCTTAACTCAGGATTCATCTAGACCTTGACTCAAGATCCATCTAGACCTACAATCCTATAATACGCAAGTAACGCTTAAGAGAAAATATCAAGTATCAAGGAGTAGACATTGTTATCTTGGTCTCTCACTCTCTTTCACTTAAGTTTTCTTCTAGTCTTTTATTTTGCAAGTAAAAATAATACTCTTTTAAGAGTTCTTTCTCGTCTTTGTAAAAACTAAATACTTCTTTATGGAGAAATTTCTTTTTGTTGGGATAGTTGATGAAGCTTGATATATTATTGTAATTTCAATTTCAGTTTCATACGTGCTTGTCATGAAAATTTCTTTTTCAAATCTATTATGTACTAGAATGATAGATTATAGTTATTATTGTCACATTCATCTATTTTATCACTTATTTATTCTTGTATAAATTTTATAATTCTCGCGAAGCAAAATTGATACACTAAATAATTATTTTAATAATATAGAGTGAGAGTAATTTGTAACAATCTGTTATTCCGTGTCGTCAATCTTGCTTCTTTAAAGTCTAATCCTCAAGGAGGAATTGACTCAAGCAAGACGACTGATTCAAAAGTCTTTATCTTATTTATTTCAATTCTAATTCTCAAAAAGGGATTGACTCAATTAAGATTAATGACTCAGTGAAAATAATCTCAAGAGGTTTTCACTAATTTTAGTACAATTCAGGAAAGAACATTATTTCAGTTTTTACTATCACTAGATATCAATTAATTAATATTTAAACCTCATGTAGTCATATTAATTGATTGTTTTAGAGTGAGTAAATATAATTCTATTTGCAATAAGCAATTGCAAAATATATGTGAAACTGAAATAGTTTTATAATAACATTATCAAGTGAATTTAATGATTTCCAACTCTTTTTAAATATAAATCTTCCGGAAGTTGTTTGATATTGTTTAAGTAAATTTATAATTCTAAAATCCTACTCTTATTTCATCAATTTGATTCTCTCTGATAGTAGTTAAAATACCATAAATCTGTAGGATAGATCTTCCAATCTTTGAGGGACGATATCATAAACTATACTATAACTTTACAGAGTACGAGCCTTGTTTTTTATACGCCAGAAGCTTGTCAATATATAAATACCTTTTCCTTTCCATGGTTCCCGATTTCTTTAGTTATTTTATGCAATTGTCAAAGTACCTTAGTACAAAGTTATATGGTTGTATTCAACGGTTCCAGGTTGGACATTCGAACTTGTCCTGGGGCAGTTTCTGATAAATTAGAGCCGAGTGAGATCATTTATCTGCACTCGAATTAAGGTAATCTTTGAGTTTGATGCTCGATTGAGAATATTATCTCAAACTTGAAATCAAGTGGCCCTTAGGCCCGATGAACAGTCCTTGAATGAGAATGTATGCGGCCAAAATCGGAGAATCCGACTTTGAGGCTACTGAGCCACTTCACGCCCGGCCTCGAGGGGCTCGAAGTGGAACTTAAGGGCGGGCCACGAATGTCTCCCCTCGAGGGGCACATCGAAGGTCGATCTCGGAATGGCACGAGTCGGTGGTCGTCATGGAAAAGTGGGAAACCTCTGAGGGCACACAATGAGGACTGACAGGGTCTGCAAAATAGTACAAATTCATACTGAGCTGTTGCATAGCTGTACTAGTAGCATTAATTATTTATTTATTAGACATATATTATGTTGGGATTCACCTCTCCTATATAAAAGGGACCTTTGTCATTTTGTAGGACACCTTGATATTGAATCTAACATAACATTCTCTGCTCTCTTTGCTAACATGATTGTTCTACACATTTATTGCTCATTTTTACATTGTTCATTCATTTATTGCTCATTATCAATCATAAAAGATCGTCTTTATGGCCCTCATTAACTTTGATTCTTTGTCCATAGTTCATCGTTATTAATCGTGGTCCTGTTTCAACCAGCTCGAGGCCCAGCTTTGTGACCCTATTGGTTTGCACATCTTATTCTCTTTACTTATATCTAGCATCTATTGCTTAACAACAAGCATTAAAATAAATTACGTATTTTTAGAACCACAAAATCAAATATAATTGTAGTTACCATTTTCAAGGTAAACAGTTTGGCGCCCACCGTGGGGCTAAAAATAAAAGTGATTGTTTTGGTGCTAGTTTTCTGAAAACACAAGTTATTCTTCACACTTTTGCTTGTCCAAGAATCTCTGATTTTAGGTCAAAATGTTTGACTCAGCAAACGCATGCGAAAACAGTAAAATTGGGCTTCAGGGAGAAAATGGTGCAAACGTCGGTGTACCACCGCAAAACCCAGGGGTAGCACCAGCAGATGACGGTGTACCACCGCAAAACCCAGGGGAGGCGCCTGCACAAGTTGCTATCGACGTAAGCTCACGCAACGCCGTTCATATCGATGTAAACTCTCATACTAACGGAAGTGTGCACGGAGAAGAAAAAGACGTTAGTCTTCAACTCATTTTTGAGATGTTGCAAGCACAACAAGTGGCTATTGCTCAGATACAAAATCTCCAAAAAACTCCAAGCACAGTAGCACCTGAAACGGCTCCTTGAGTCAAGTAGACGCCAGAGAGACCGAGTAACAACGGGTCAGCAGCAGACCCCGCTATTATGAAGATGCTCGAGGACCTCACCAAAAGGATTGAATCAGGAGAAAAGAAGATAGAGGATAACGATAAAAAGGTAGAGACTTATAACTCACGGGTCGATCAGATCCCGGGCGTACCTCCAATTCTGAAGGGTATAGATTCAAAGAAGTTTGTGCAGGAACCATTCCCATCAAGTGCGGCTATGAAGCCATCCCTAAGAAATTCAAAATGCCTGATTTCTCAAAGTATAATGGGACCACAGACCCCAATGAGCACGTCACCGCTTATACTTGCATTGTAAAAGGGAACGTCTTAAAAGACGACGAGATTGAATCCGTCCTACTGAAGAAATTTGGAGAGACACTATCAAAGGGGGCCATGATGTGGTATCACAACCTACCCCCAAACTCGATAGATTCATTTGCCATGTTGGCAGACTCTTTTATGAGGGCACACGCCAGTGCCATCAAGGTCGCCACTAGGAAGTCTGATGCCTTCAAAATCAAACAGAGAGAAAACGAGATGCTAAGGGAATTTGTATCCTATTTTAGATGGAGCGAATGGAATTACCCCCAGTATCCGATGACTGGCAATACAAGCCTTCACTCAGGGCTTGAATGAACTAAGCTCGATAACTTCGAAGCAGCTAAAACAAAATTTGATCGAATACCCCGCCGTGACTTGGGCATACATGCACAACAGGTATCAATCGAAGATTATGGTCGAAGACGACCAATTAGGAGCCTCTTCGGGCTCAGTATATCCTACCAGGCTCGTAACAAAGGAACAAAAGTTTGCAGAAAGGGGGCCGAGACCTAATAAGGAAAGATACCAGTCGTATGTGGAAGATCAAAGGAATGCCCCAAAACGAACATACCTCGCAGCAATCACAGGACAAATCGAGGTCAAAATTCCCGGGGACTCATGAATAAAACCGGGTTTGCACACTGGGCCAATATAAGCACCCCGACTATCCGAGTACAACTTCAACATTGATGTATCGGACATTGTATCGGCCATAAGTAAAATTAAAGATACCAGGTGGCGAAGACCCATATTGTTGGACCCTTCACAGAGAAATCCTAACTTGGTATGCAAATATCATGGCACCCACGGTCATAGGACCGAGGACTGCAGACAGCTTCGTGAAGAGGTAGCCCGACTGATCAGCGAAGGGCACCTTCTAGAGTTCCTTAGTGACCGAGCTAAAAACCAACTTTGGGAAATAGAGGCGAACAGGAAGAACGAACCAGAATAGCCACAACACGTCATCCACATGATCATCGGAGGGATCGACGCCCCGCATGGATCCATTGTCAAGCAAACAGAAATATCCATCACTTGAGAAAAGCAGACTCGGAGTTACATTCCAGAGGATGCTCTCACGTTCAGCAAAGAAGACATCGAGACCTTATCTCAGCCTCATAATGATGCATTGGTAATTTTTTTTCTTTTGAATAAATTTCATATTAAACGTGTGCTTGTGTACCCAGGTAGCTTGGCCAACATAATCAGGTCGAGGGTGGTGGAGCAGCTCAGACTGCTCGACCAGATCATACCTGCCTCTCGAGTCCTTAATAGATTTAACATGGCGAGCAAGATGACGAAAGGGGAGATCATTCTCCCGTTCAATATGGCCGATACAATCCAAGATACCAAGTTTCATGTCATCGAAGGAGACATGAGATACAATGCCTTGCTTGGAAGGCCATGGATACATAGCATGAGGGCAGTGCCGTCAACTCTCCATCAAATGATGAAATTTCCAACCAATGATGGAATAAAAGCAATGTACAAAGAGCAGCATACATCAAGAGAGATGTTTGCGGTATACGACATGACACCAGCATCGGCACCCTCTACACTGAAAAGGCCAAAAGACAAGCAAACAGACAAAAATAAACACAACCGACATTCTCAGCTACATCTGAATAAGGGAACAAAGGACCGTACCACGTCCTCGAATCAAGCAATTAGAACGTAGCAAGGCTCGAACGCTATCATAGCTAAGGTACAACCCTCTCCCTTTTCATTTATGTTTTACACTAACTTGTTGTAGGAATTCAATTGAAAGGAATCAGAACGCCCTCAGCTCGAAGACCTTGGTGTTTAAAGCATGCATTGCGCTCTTTTTCCCTTAGATCGGGTTTTATCCCGAAGGGGTTTTACCGGCGAGGTTTTTAACGAGGCAACATCTATATGCTACCTAAGGAAAACTCATCAAGTATTCAAGGCTTCTTTTTAATCAACCTCAAATACTGGGGGGCATCGCCCCAGGAGGTCATCTCTCAGAAGAAATCAAACTATGCCTAGGAGGACCCCAATAGGAGAATGTTGTATTGGGCCAAACGGTCAAATGAACCGTGTCCATGTAGAATGATTGAACCTCCATAAGCAAAAAATGTGTACGTATGTATCAAGTAATTGAGGAAGCCTCTTTATTTATCAACACTTTGTGCCTCGAAGAAATTCGCTACTATCACGAAAAATGGCCCAAGAGCCAAAAACTCTCGAACACTCGGGGACTGTCTTTGACAGCTCACCGAACCATCAAAAACTTGGAATTCGTAAGACCTTGATCAGGCAAATTTTAAGCTCGTAAGATCTCACTGAGACAACATCAAATCTGTAGGCGTGCCCAAACTTATAAGACCTAAAAAAGGCATAACCCCCGATATTAAGGTCTAGGCTATATATTCGAACTTGTAAGACCCCTAAAAATGCATAACCTCGATATAGACGCTGAGATCACTGCACACGAGGACTAAAGGCTATGGCCGAATTAACGTGGCTCAGAGACGTTCGATTGCCGCTATAAAACAAAAGGCCTCCAAATACTTCGAGAATACCTCGAAAAGAACCTGTTAATCAGGCTACCCTCGGCATAAGCAAAAGAGCTTCGATACTATTAGCTCTGAACATAAACTGGCTTTGAAATCAATCAGCCTTGGATAAAAATGTTTTGAAAACTCAACCTTCGAGCAAGCCATCAAAGGTACTCTATTATTGTCATATATCGATTCATAATCGAGGTTCTCATTTGAGTCGTCGAAGAGTCAGACGAACGTAAAATATGCCAAGGCATAACCAAAACTTCAAAAGTCTTTAGCCAAAATGAGGGAAAACTATAGCCATATTAGAGGTCGCTTCGACTCGATCTAAAAAGAGCCAAAGGGCCAATGTGTAAGAGCTTAAGGGCCAGCCTAAAAAGAACCTTAGGGCCAATGCATAAGAGCCTAAGGGCCAGCCTAAAGAGCCTAATGGCCAATACATTGAAAACCTAAGGGTCAACGAGCCTGAGTCTAAATTTGACTCGAGGAACTGACATCGAACAGTCAACTATTATCAAGTACTCATCGAGCATGAAAACTTTAGGGGTTTATAGCATAAGTCCGACACATAAAACTGGTTATCGACGAGCATTCAAAAGTTATTCCAAAAAGGGGGAAAAGGAAAAAGAAGAGATGACGAAAAGTAAAAATCCACATATATATGATAGAGTCTCGCGAAGACGTATTTACAAGGCTCATGCTTGAAGCCTTTACACAAAAAAAGGAACAAATGAAAACCTAATCTACCACCGGGGTTACTTGACCAAACAAAGCTCCCTCGGAAGCTGTGTCTTCAACGACACGTCCCTCAACTCCCGGAACATCGACAGCCTCCTCCCCCTCGGGGACTTCACCTTCGTCTTCATCATTCTCTGAGACACTGGTAGAATCATCGGAAAAATCATCATCAAAAGAAAGCAGAGCTGCCGACTCTTCGTCTAGGGCCCTCACCCTCTTGATTTCGGCAGACAAATCGATGCTCCTTGCATATACATCCTTGAGAGCCTGTCTTCGAGATCTTAATCAGGCATGTTCCACGGCTCGGGACAGTTTAAGCTCGGCCTCTTTTGATACCTTCCTGGATCGAGCATTTGCAGCGGCTGCATCATCTCGGTATGAGGATATGAGCGCATCAGCTTTGAACTTAGCTGCAGACAGCTTAGCAACTAATTCGGTGTGGAGGTCTCTATATTTACAGCTTTCTCTCCTGCCTCTTGAAGTTGATGCTCAACCGAGATCAGCCTCTCTTGGAGAAATTCTTTATCAGAGGACACTTCATCCATACACTACTTCAGCCTAAGGATTTTAGTATCTCTGATTTTAAGCTCCTCTCGCATTAGAGCATCTTTTCACTTAAGATAAAAAAATCAAAGCAAGGTATTTAGCGCTTAATTGGCTAGAACACAAAAGTAATCCCACGAAGGTCATATTACCTGCTCATCGAGTGTAACGACCTGGTCGGCTGTTTTTTGAATTTACGCCCTGATCCCCCATTAACTGCTTTCCCTCAGCTCATTTATGCTATTTTGGTTTGTCGGGATGTTCGGTATTAGGATTCGGAGTGTTGTGGGACACTTAGTTCCTAAATGAGAACTCAAGAGTTGGAAAATGGTCCGTAGTCAGAACAGTGTGAAGACGACCTCGGAATGGAAATCCGATTGTTCGGTTAGCTCCATTAGGTGATTTCAGGGTTGGGGGCGTGTTTGAAATGTAATTTGGAGGTCCGTAGCTCATTTAGGCTTGAAATGCCGAAGTTTGAATTTTTGAAGTTTCCGGTCTGATAGTGAGTTTTTGATCCGAGAGTCATATTTCAATTTCGGAAGTTACTGTAGCTCCATCATGTCATTTGGGATCTGTGTGCAAAATTTTAGGATAAGGTTGGATTAAGTTTTTGATCGAAAGAGTATTTTGGATGAATTTGAAGTTCTTAGGCTTGAATCCTTGATTTAATCGGGGTTCTGGTGTTGTTTGAGATGTTTTGAGGATTGGTACAAGTTCAAATAAGGTATTAGGTGGTATTGATGCTTTTAGTTGAGGTCCCGGGGGCATCGGGATGATTTCGGATGGCTAACGAGGTAAATTTCTAAGTTTGGTTGCAGCTGATATTATTTATTCTGGTATTTTCGCCTTCTGCGGCTTGGGAACCGCAGAAGCGGTGCCGCAATACGGCTATGTCACCGCATAAGCAGAATTGGCCCCACCTCAAGAGAACCGCAGAAGCGGTCTCCTTTCCGCATAAGCGAAACCGCAAATGCGGTTACTGGTCCGCAAAAGCGGACTTTGGTCCCAATAGTTGAACCGCAGTTGATTCTTCCACAAAAGCGGGACCGCAAAAGTGGTCTTTGGGCCACAAAAGCGGAAACCACTGTTCTGTTATAGGGAAAATCCGAGGGTTTATTTCAAAAGTGTAAAAATCAATTGAGAGCTCGGGAGAAGGCGATTTTGAGTGGATTTTGAAGAGAAGATCATTGGGTAATGTTGCTTTGATCCTTTCTAGTTATATTTCATCATTTCCTTGTTAAATCAATCATTAGAATTCAAATTCAAGGTCAAAAATGGAAAAATGGGTGAAACTTCTTAGACTTAATTATGTGATTTTGAGTGGGCATTTGACCTCCGATTTGGGAGAATTTTATATGGTTAGACTCGTGAGAGTACGAGGGTTCTGAAAATGTGAAAATTATTCGATTCCGAGACGTTGGCTGGAGGGGCATTTTGGTCATTTTACCTATTTTCGCGCCCTAGCTTTAATTTAATAGTGGAATTAGTTGTTTACAATATTATTTACGATATGTAATTGTATTGAATAGATTTGGGCCATTTGGAGTCGGATACTCGTGGCAAAGGCATCGTTCCTTAGTTGATTTTGCACCGGTTCGAGGTAAGTGGCTTGCCTAACCTTGTGTGGCGGACTTCGTCCCTTAGGATGTGATAATTGGTAATTGGATGCCTTGTACATGAGGTGATGAGCGCGTACTTGAGCTAATTGTTGAAACTCGAATTTTTACTTACATACTTGAACTGGATTTTCTTTCATATTTGCTTTATCCTACTTGCTATTATAGCCTGTGCTAGTGTAGAAGAGCATGCTAGATTGCTTAAATTGCCTTAACTGTGATTACGTGAAGCATGTTAGGCTAGTATTATTTGTTGCCTTATATTGTTGTACTTCAATTTCTGAATATTTCTCTATTTTTGGTTGCGCATTTACATTGGGACTACGGATGTGGGATTCCGAGAGCTTCCCCCTTTGTTTGTTTACTTTGGGACTATGGGTTCGATTTCCGGGAGATTCCCCTGCACTTTTATTTTGGGACTACGGGACGGTATCCCGGGAGATCCCCCAGCACTTTTATTTTGGAACTACGGGACGGTATCTCGGGAGATCTCCCAGCTCTTTTATTTTGGGACTACGGGACGGTATCCCGGGAGATCCCCTGCACACTGATGATTGGACATGGGACGGTATCCTGGGAGATCCTTTGGTATTGATATGAGAGTTGGACGACGGGACAGTATCCCGAGAGATCCATTGGACAGTTGAGGAAAGGGCTACAGGACGGTATCCTGGGAGACCCTCATTGGCCTTTTTGTTGCAATTTAGCTGTGTTTACTCTGCGTTTCTGTTCTGTCTTTGTAGTACTATTATTTCATTGAGTTGTCTTATTACACTGCTACGTTCATTAGTTTCGTCGAATTTCTACACTGTTAATATTTTTGCTGCTATATTATTTTTGCCTCAGTAGGGCCCTGACCTTTCCTCCTCGCTACCCAACCGAGGTTAGGCTTGGAACTTACTGAGTACCGCTGTGGTGTACTCACGCCTCTTCTGCGCATGTTTTTCATGTGCAGATCCAGGTACCTCTATGCAGGCGCATTATTAGTAGCTGCAGGGAGCATTTCGGAGACTTCGTCCGCAGACCGGAGAGTCTCCCTCTCACTCTACCCTTTAGTTAGCTAGAGTCTATTCTGTTCTTCCTTGTTATAGACTTTCCGGATGATTAGAGCAGTGTTATGTATTATTCTTAGCCTGTGTCGCCCGTGGGTTTCCGGGTCTTTGGGATGGTTTCAGAATTTAAGGTATTAAAGTGTATGTGCCATGCGGCAACTGTATATATTACTCACGTACTTAGTTTTTGATTATAAATTTCGTAAATGTTGTTACTTCCGCAATGTGTTAGGCTTACCTAGTCGTGAAGGCTAGGTGGCGTCATGACGTGTTCACAATTGGTGAACTAGGGTCGTAACAAGTTGGTATCAGAGCTCTAGGTTCATAGGAGTCACGAGACACATGCCGGTTTATTAGAGTCTCGCGGATCGGTATGGAGACATCCGTATTTATCTACGAGAGGCTATGTAACTGTTTAGGAAAATCTTCATTTCTTTTGAATTCCTTGTCGTGCGATATTTTGACACCGATTCTAAAAGTGTGTCTTCTATTCTCTCACAGATGGTGAGGACATGTGCTACACGAGAGGACCAGGCACTCGCGTCCCCTGCTGCCGCCGTTAGAGGCGGGGTAGAGATCGAGGAAGCGCCCGAGGTACAGCCACAACACCCGCGCGCGCTACCGCTGAGGTACCACCAGCAGATCCAGTTGGAGCACAAGCACCTGGTACACCTACTACAGCTACTACTACTCCAGCGCTCCAGGAGACCTTGGCTCAGTTCATGAGCATGT
>MU761667.1:22528-41811 GCA_026770625.1 Nicotiana glauca | reverse complement strand
AAAAACTCACTATCGGACCGGAAACTTCAAAAATTCAAACTTCGGTATTTCAAGCCTAAATGAGCTACGAACCTCAAAAATACATTTCGAACACGCTCCCAACCCCCAAATCACCTAACGGGTCTAACGAAACCATCGGATTTCCATTCCGAGGTCGTCTTCACATTGTTCCAAATACGGACCATTTTTCAA
The DNA here is from genome assembly GCA_026770625.1 of Nicotiana glauca. Taxonomy (NCBI): domain Eukaryota; kingdom Viridiplantae; phylum Streptophyta; class Magnoliopsida; order Solanales; family Solanaceae; genus Nicotiana; species Nicotiana glauca. The sequence goes on along the minus strand of MU761667.1, from coordinate 41,619 downwards.
CTCTTAAGCTCTCATTTAGGGACTAAGTGTCCCAAAACACTCCGAATCCTAACACCGAACGTCCCGGCAAACCAAAATAGAAAAAATGAACTTAGGGGAAGTAGTTAATGGGAGATCGGGGCGTAAATTCCAAAAACAACCGGCCGTGTCGTTACATCCTCCTACACTTAAACATTCGTTCGTCCTCATCAGTCCTTCCGGCGGTAGCTCATCTTCGTGGATGGTGATTTTATGGATCTCCAGCACTTGCCCTACCATATTTGCCATTTCGCCTCCAGCTATGTTGCTGGGCACATAAGCTTCGCTCAATATTTTCATCAAGGCATTCTTGTGTGCGTCAGAACTCTATAGACGAGCTAGGATAGAGATATGTGCTAGTGTTTTGTTCAATTGTTCAACGACCGAGTATTCCTTAGCTTTTATTTTCCTCCAAAGATCATCGGGCCCAATTTCTATAGGCCGTCCAGAGGCTTGCTTACTAGACTCAGCTAAGTGTTCTGGGGTGTAAACCCTCCCTGTTCTGGTCATGCCCTATGCAGCAATTGTTTCTCCTGTCTTAGCCTTCCCTTTCCTCCTAGCTTCAGTGGTGTAATCCCATGGTATGGCATTTGAGTGGAATGGTGTTATGTCTGACATTGCTACAGGAATAGGTACCCTTGGTGGTCACATCAACTTCAATAGGTACGGGTGTTTTTGGAACTCCAAATTCGACCTCAATTGGCCTAGGCGCCTTTGCAGAAGGAGGCATTTCAAATTCGAGCGGTATAGACCTGTTTACTTTATCGTCCCTGTAGGGCTGATTCTGTACAAAAATTAGGTTAATTGTAACCGTTGTTTTCTTTGGTTCATCATCTTCAGCAATCAAACCTATCGACCCTTTGGGGTCCCAATCATCTTCGATCTCAATCATGTGAATGTTTCCACCTTTGTGGTCAGGCAGAGGGTTGTTGCAAACATTAGCAGCAGGCTCATTTTCTACGATGACCTTATTGTCGATCAGGGTTTGAATCTTGTCCTTCAATGAGCGGCACTCATCAAGGGTGTGTCCCTTCATGCCGTAATGGTACGCACAGGTCTTATTAGGGTTGACCCACTGGGAAGGATTTTTTGGAGTTATGGCTGGGATAGGGGTGACGTAACCAGCAGTTTTAAATCTCTCGTACAGCTGGTCAATTGGTTCGGCGATGGCTGTGTATTGTCTGGGAGGTCTGTGGTCAAAATTTTTGCCTAGGTCTAGGGAAATTTTGGCGGGTGGGAGGTGATTGGTAGTGAGAGGATTGAGCATTATAAGCTTGGTAGACAGGTGCTGGTTGAGAGTATCTGGGTGAGGTGTGTTGATATGTGAGAGGTGGAGTTGATTGGTGAACGGGAGGTGAGTTTTGATAAGAGGGTGTAAGTGCTTGGTAATTCGGGATAGGTTGATATGTAAGTGGAGGTGATGGGTAAGTATGGTATTTCAGTGGTGATTTGGCTCCCTGTGCGACCATTGCGGCACTCGCATCCTTCTTCTTAGATGTGCCACCAGACTGTAAGGCCTAAGGCCTTGTTGGTGGCCTGTAATACTTCAAGATTAGTAACCATACCATTCTTAATGCCTTCTTCAATTATTTCTCCCAGTTTGATGATATCGGAGAATTTTTGACCCTCCATCAACATCAATCTTTCGTAATATTGTGGATCCTGAGCCCGGACGAAGAACCTGTTCATCTGTTCTTCTTCTAAGGCCAGCCTGACCTTTGCAGCTTCTGATCTCCAACGAGTAGCATACTCGCGAAATGTTTCGGTAGGTTTCTTCTTCAAATTCTGGATGTAGAATACATCTGGTGCATTCTCTGTATTGAATCAGAATCTATCCATGAAACCTGATGCCATGCCTACCCAGCTTGTCCATCTCTTGGTGTCCTGGATGATGTACCAGGATAAAGCATCCCCCTTCAGACTTCTCATGAAGAGCTTCATACGGATCTTCTCATCCTTTCCAACTCCGACCAGTTTATCGCAATATGTCCTCAGGTGGACTCTAGGATCTCCTGTTCCATCGAACATTTCAAACTTGGGAGGTTTGTACCCCTCCAGAAGTTCAACATCCGGCTGAATGCAGAGGTCTTCATAATTCAACCCCTCGATACCTTTGTTGCCTTCCACGCCCTGAACTCGGTTGGTCAACTTCTTGAGTTCTGCTGCTAAGTTTCTGATAAGGGAGTCCTTATCATCAGACTCGGGTGCATTTGAGGTCGGTTGAGTATAGTGGAGTGCAGTATCCACGTAGATAGGAGTGTTGTGGAGATGGTCATTTGTGGTGTTCAGTGGTTCGGGAATGAGTAGTGGAGTGTGGTTTGGAGTGTGGCATGTGTTGCAGTGTTGAGTATGAGTGGGTTGTATATGTGGTTGTGGGGTGTTTTGTGGAGGTGCGGGATTGTGGGTGTTGGGAAGGTTGACATCAGGAGCGGAGAGAGAAAATGACAGGTTCACCAAATTCCGAACCTGATCCAGTTCTTCTCGGAACTTCAATAATTTTTGCTCAAGTTGGGCAGCAGTTTCCTTAGCAACTGGGGTACCCTGAGGAATCTCAATTCTTTCAATTTCCTTTCTGGCTCTTGGATCTCCCATTCTACCTTTGTTCTTGTTCCGGATAGGACTCGGAGGAGGAGGAGGTGGCGGGCCCTTGGATCTTGTGGAGTATGATGATGGTGCCAGAATGCACGAACTAACCTTTGGGGAGGGGAATAAAAATAAAAGAAAAACAAAAGGTAATAAGTTAGTGCAGGTTATAAGAAATTTTTTTTTGCAGTATTTAAACACATTGTGCAAGAATATAAATCGCATCCTAATTTGGGTGCCTCGTTGTGCCCGAGGTAGGCCTAGCGACAAATAGTTTTGGAGAACTTATAATGCTAAATGCCTCATTTTATTGATAAAAAATAAGACGAATCCAAAACGACGCTAAATAACAGAAAGTAAAATATCACTAGTGGCCATTGTCCTCATTACATTAAAATAAAGAATAAAAAGACTCCTAACTACTTGGTCCCAGAAGGACCTTCCCCAGATTTGGCATCTTTGTCTCCCTCAAACAGCTTCACCACCTCGCGTAGTACTAGCAACAAATAGGCTCGGGCCAAATGTCCGCCTACATTTCCTTCAACATTTTGATAGTCTTCAATCCTCTTGATTAACTTTCCTTCCAGCTCCACTAGACCCCGCTCCAAGTACCCTAGTCGCTTGTTGGCGCTGACAACCATATCTTTCCATTCCTCGATCAACTTCTGATGGGCTTCTTGTATTTCCCGGTGCTCACTTTCACACTCTCAAATTCTCTTGCACAGTTGATTATACTTAACCCGTGCTTCAACGTGCTCGTCGATAATTCTGTGACCACGGACGAACCCAGGCTGACCCATGCCATTGTCTTCCAACCAACCCAAATAGTGCGGTACACAATTGGCGTGATACCTGTCTGGCTCAATATATTCTCTCCCCAAAATGAGTTTGCAGTGCCATGAGTGCTGAGCTTGGCACCTATGAGGGCTATCATCGTCCTGGAAATCATCCCTGAAGTGACTCATTTTGTCGACCCTTGGTATGATTTGCTTTCTTCCGGCCTACCTCATGGCTCAGAGAGGAATGTAAGGATAAGTTCCTCTCAAACCAATTAGTATGAGAAACGATGCGTCTCGGGATCGAACAATGAATTCGTCTGTGGGGAACCACTCAACCATCCATTGTACCTGGTCCTTTTTCAGATTTTCAAATAATTCTACCCATCCTCTGGCGTCCTCTGGCTGAGCGAACATTTTAGGCATATAATTCATACGCCTTGGCTGGTGGAAGGCGATGTGATCGTCCTAGTCTCTGCATAGGATCTCTTGCCGGTATTCCCCTTTCTGGAGGTGATCCATGAGCCAGAGGTGAAGTAATAAGTTGCAACCCTCAAAATGATTGCCCTTTTGTTGACAGTTGTCCAGGGCGCGGTATATCTCAGCAACGTTCATGGGCACTATACTGAAAGTCTGCCCGCCAATTCTTTCCATCAAAGTCTTAGTTACCATGGCAGTCTGGTGTGGATCCTAGCCTTTTTCATAGGGAACACAATTATTCCCAAAAAGTAAAACATAAAAACGAAGACCCTTCGGTAGATATGCCCCAATGAGGTGAGGGCGAACTCGTCTGAATAGGTGCGATATGACTTGCTATGGCCGTACCTCTCGTAAAGATAGTCGAATGGGATGTAAGAGTCTTTCAGGCAGGTTAAATCTGGGTTCTTCTTCAGTCCCATCATCTTAAGGAAACCCCTACCCTTGCGATTCTCTAGCATAAGCAAACCCGGAGTCTCCTAAGGAATGCCAGCTAAACCTCCTATTTCTTCGAGCAAAGGAGTCATTTCTAGGTCCCCAAAGCGGAACAGGACTTGTCACTATCCCAGAACAATGTCACAGCCTCTATGATTCTATTATCAGGCTGAATTTCTAGAAGAGAAGGCAAATTCCCCAAGTACTGGAGGACGAGCGTGTGATCACTGGAGTGGAGGTGTTTCCACCAATTCAGCAGCCTTGGATGAATGTTGGTTACCATGCCAAATTTGGGGATTTCGTGCCTCATTTTCTGCAAAACAAAGCGTTAGTCCCCTACCCCACCAGACTCGACTATTTAAACCAATAATTTGCATATCAAGCATTTAGTTCTCCAAATTAATACACAGAACATAGAGGTGTCCGTTTGGGTTTCAAGGAAACCTGGTGGACTTTGGACAAGGCTATCCTGATGAGTCATTATGTGGACAACATAACTGACTCATCTAGGTTTGACCATGATGCATGTACAGTTTAAACGAAGTAAGATTTCTATTGGGGTATAAGACAGGTACCCTTGAGCGGACAACCCAAGAGGGAAAGGCACGGAACCGTCAACTGCACCGCTGATCGATTGGTTTTGCCGCAAATATGCCTTTGCCAAATTTAAGGGGTGATAATATTAGAAGAGCGCAACCACTGATTATAAGCGTTTCTATAGTATTGGTTTGGCACGAGTGGAATATGATGTTGAAGATGCAGTTTACAAGAATGAAACAAATTGACATGTATTTCCACGTTCATAAAATAAATGTTTATAATAATTGCCCAAAATTACAATGAATATGGATGGAAAGCGGTAAATGAAAAGCAATTAAAGAAAAAGAAACAAAAGACAAGTCAGTTTCGAATAAAGACGTTAAAAAAAGCAATAAAAGAAAGCAATAAAGTCACATATAACATGAAATAATAAAAGCCTTAAAGAAATCCCCAGCAGAGTCGCCATGCTATTGACGCCCCCTTTTTCTAAGGCGAAATCGGATTTATGACAGTTGGGAATACAACTCTATTCCCGTTTGGGAATTGGATTTATGGATTTGAAGAGTCGCCACCTAATGATTATAGTGCATTAGGACACTTTAAGGAAGAATTTGAGATGAAGAACCAGAGTTTGGGTTAGGGCTAGAAATTATCTCGAGGGGAAGGTGTTAGGCACCCCTCAAGATCCACTAGTGTGGTTCCCGGCCATGTTACAATTGTGACTTTAAGCAAGCAAACACAATTAGACAAGCAAGAATTACAAATAATAGTTGCAAATGATTTGAAGCTAAAACGAAGTTAAAGAAGCTAAAATTTTACGAAGAAAGTAGTTTTCAAAATAAAAATAAACAGGTAAAGGGAGAGGGGTCCTACGTTTATAAATAATATGGATCACCCCACACAACACCCAATAACCGTTTATACACGTGGTGTTATCGCATGGACATCATATACATATTCTACCCTTCCCACCCCGTTAAGGTATTAAAGCGCGGAATGTCTAGTTACTTATTGCATGCTAGTACCCATCCCAATCCTATCAGTCCCAGAGGCATTTGGACTACTAATCCTAAAGGGAGAGGGGTTTGGGGTCTTTTGGGAGTGTTCAAAGGATAAAATACTAAGGCGTCAATCAAAACACATAATGCAAGTAAAGGGAAAAGCAAATAATCAAATAGGGCTCAAATAAGCCTCCTTAAATAAGATAAAGCCATAGAGTTTAGCATGTCTTGCACGTACTGGTTTGGTCTTAAATTAAATAAAGCGACGAGCGAACTAGTTCAACACATATTTTTAGACGAGAAGTCTGCATTAGGCTCGCTCGAATGCAGTTGTCTAAAACTGATCTGATTGATTAATTAATCTTTAGTCTAAGTGTTGGATGGAACTACTGATTTTTAAAACACAAACGGATTATAAAGCAAAGTTATAGAGTAAAAGAAGTTTCAGAAAAAGCATGTACTGTTTTAGAAAAAGGTTTAACAGAAAAGAAATGAACTTCAGAGGACATGCAGACTAATTGGAAAAGAGTTTCATGAGTTTCAAAAAAATGCATATTCGTTTAGAAAAGATTTGTTACTTTAAGAGCTGCAGTAAATACTATTTTTCAAAAGGTGAATGCTAATTTGAATGAATGAAACGACTCAGATTCAAAGCTCCTATAGGCATGCTCTCTATGCGTTAACTGATTTGGACCTTTTAAATAGGAGTGCTGTAGACATGGTATCTATATACAATTTTGTTGTTAAGCTTAATTTCTTGCCTAATGACGTTATTATATGCATAAATGCAAATCCCTATAGGCATGGTATCTATATGCTTAGTTGTAGAAACCGAATGTTAAATCCTATAGACATGTTTTCTACGTGTGAAGTTGCACAAATCAGAAATAAATCCCTATAGGCATATTTTCTACCCTTAGTGCATGAAAGTAAACCCCCTCCCTTTTTACTAAATCCCTATGAGTTTATACAAATTATTACAGACTAGAAGAATACAACTGAAATAAAAAGTACATCAGGAATTATCAGCTACATCCGAACAACCTAATTCAGACTTAGTGTCTAATAATATGAGATTGAGCCACTTTCGAGATTCAGATTTCCAAGGCCTTATCTTATCTAGTATGTTTCAGAGATCCAAGGGGTTTCAGGAACCCCAGGCAGTGTTTACACCCAAGATGTTAATCAGAATGAGTTATAGCGTAGTGTGGAAGAGCCAACCCTCAAGTGTCCAAGTTCAGAGGGAGTTCAGGGGTCCCAAGGCAAGGCTCACAAGAGAGGGGTAGAACTTAAGTTCTAAGAAAGAGTGCAAGTGTAATAGAGAGGGGTAGGGAGTATCAAGGCAGGCTGGTGGTCATACCTAACCATGAGGTAGGCTGGCACACCCCTGACCAAACCTGTTGTCCAAACATTGGAGAGTAAGGACCTATTAAAGGTCAAGCAATGGCCTGGGCAGTAATTAGAATACTGTCAGGCCAAAGCTTTAACTCAGCACACATAGTAAGGGATTAGGGATGGGAGATTGAAAGAGCTTAGGGCCCAATGGGTCCAGTTCATATCCATGGACAATAACTTCAGATATATTGCCATGTTTTGAACCATAGCTCAAAACACATAAGGGGATATAGGAATGGGATTCATTACAAGAAGTGAGCAGGATATGTGAGCACGTGATTTTTGCCACGCTTAAATTACTCCTATAAAATTCATTAGAATTAGGATTTCTCTTTGAATTTTAGGAATTAATTGCATGATTTTATGTCTTGTTTGTATTTTTGCGTGCATTTTAATTGATATAATTCCAAAATACAAAATAGTACGCATTTTAATATTACAAAAATAAAGAAAATAACAAAAATGGTTCTTTTGCATTCCCACGTTTAATTTTTAAAACTTGTCTTAAGTTTTATTTTAAATTAAAAATTAGTTAATTTTGGAAATTAATTAGTATAATTCTAGAGTCACTTTGGGTCTTTTATTTTAGTCTTACATTTAATAAAATCAGAAAATAATAAAAAGAAAAAAGAAAAGAAGAAACAAATAAAAGAAATTTGAAATAAAAAATAAGCCACCAATTTTAGGGCCAAATCCGTTTAAAATGGCCCAAAATCCCCAAGCCCGTTTCATTTACCTAGCCCAATAACCCCAGACCCGGCCTGCCCTCTTAAAGGTGAAACGACGCCGTTTTGGTGTCAAGGAATCCAGGCCTTCTATCATCCCCAATCTAACGGTCCAGAGTCATTCAGGGAGTTTACATAAAAATATAATAATCCCTTTACAAAATTAAAGACCAAATATTCATCTTCCTCGTACAACCCTAACCCTCCGTCTCCCACCGCCGCTCACCATCAGACCACCGTGTCTCCGCCACCTTCCACCGTCCACCGCCGGCCGAAAATCGCCTCCGCCGGCGGCGATGCTCTGATGAACCCCAAAAATACACCCTAGGTGCTCCTCCTTCTCCTCTTTCCGAATCTACACTTCTTTTCCCTCAAATCCTAACCAAACTCCTCGAATCTTGATTTGAAACTCCGGCCAAAACCCTACCTCTTCCAAATCCGACCAAACTTACACCTTTCAATCTCCTTGACCTCCTTATTCCGAAACCCAAACCAAAACCTTTCAAATCTAAGTAAAACCCTATGAATTTCAGATTTAGGGTTCGAGGTTTCAGCCTGTTTTAGAAGTTTCAAGGGTTCGATTGATTTTAAATTAATGTTATATGTCCATTTCGGACGAAATAGACATGCAACATTAATTAAAAATCAAAGTTCGAAGTTAGCCCAGTTGAAGACCCAAAACTAGTAAGTTCCCCATTTTTTTTCTTTTTTCTTTTTCTGGTGTTAATTTCCCTTTCATAACTGTTTGATTTCTTGATTAATTGATTTGGATTGTTGTTTGTTTGGGGTTAGTAGTCGAGTTTTTTTTTTTTTTTTTCTGTTTTCTTGTTTTGAATTCTAATAATCAGTAGCATGAATTGGTTCTTTAGTTGATTAATCTGTTTTAATCCAGTTTCATACTAATTTTTGGGTTGTTAATTGATTATCTCTTCAGTTTGTTTTTTATTTTCGTTGTGATAATTCATTAGTCAGTGAATGTTTGTTTAAATTCTCCTTGTTTTTGTTTTTTTTATTTGTAGATTTTTGTAGGCATTAATTTCCTGATTTTGTTTGTTCTTGTTCATCTCAGTATTTCATCTCTTTTAGGATTAATTTAGGGCATTAATTTGATCTGATTTTTGGATTTCTGATTTGAATCAGTGAGTTATTTGTTTTTAATACAATCTCTGGTTTGATTCAATTTTCATTCTTGAATTAAAATTAGGGTTTGATTTTCAGTGAGTTTGTTCTTGTTAATTTGATTTTAGTATCTTAGGATTATAATTTTATTTAGTTCATTATTACCATCCCTAGAACATAGTTCAATTCAGTTCTAATTAGAATTAGTTCATTAGGTGCATTAATCTATTTTAGGGAGTGTTTGGTTATAGCTGAAGGGTTTTCGATTTTGGTGATTAATCATGAAGGGTTGGGTTAGTTTCAGAATAAAAGTAAGGGTAGTATAGGTATTCCATAAATAGAAAACAATGCTAGAATACCCTAGACTCTCTTAGAATAGGGCCTTAGTGTAAATTTCTGTAGTTTAGTGCAGTGACTTGAGAAACAAGTCAAAACATTAGGGACTAAGGAACAAAATCTGAAAATAAAAAGGGGGGAAAATGAGTGAATGCATTCTAGAAGCTTCCTCCCCCTTTCTTGCCTATAAAAGGCAGCCTACATGCCTTCATTTGCAAGTTTTCACACATCTGAAAATTTCAAAAAAATTCTAGCTCCTAAATCCCCCCCCCCAATACACATTTTCTGCAAGTTTAAGATCTGAAATTTGAATTTCAAATTCAAATATTCAAATCTGAAGTCCTATAGTTTAAAAAACTTCTCTTAGATCTTAATTTCTTCCAAAAAACCAAAAACAAAAGAAAAATACAACAAAACTCAACAAAAATACTGTTCTATTGTGATTTTGGGTTAAATTTCAAGTTGTAGTGTTTAATTGGCATCTTCTAGCTCGGTTTCTAGTGGCTGAAGTCCTTAAAGTATTCCTGGTTCAATTTCAAATAAATTTGGGTGAAAATCAGTATGGTTTTGGTCATTTTGTTGTTGTTACCCTTCTATCATTCCTTCCTGGGTATTGTGGTTTGATTTGGGTTGAAAATTGGCCTTATACTTGCTGGTGTAAGCTGTGTTATTACTGATCTCGTTGCTGTGATTTGCTAAACTATTGCTGACCTCCTTCTTTTCTCTTATTACTTTACACTTCCAGGTACACGTTCGAACCTGATTTGATGTAACTTTGAAGTGAAAAAATGAAATAAAATGCTCCTGAAATATGTCTGTTCGAGATGCCATAGTTGAACAGATAGCAGTCGTTTGTACTTGTTTAAGGTTAATTTTGATTTATGTTGATATAATCACTGGATTGTATAATTTGGACTACTGGACTCTCATTTCGAAATTATGTGAATTTACTGATGGCTAGAGGTAGATTTAGGTAGTACTAGTTTTGTTATCAAGTCACATTTGAAACTTAACATTTAGAACATGATTTTGGTTAATAATGTTAGCTTTAGTCTTATTAGTAGTAGTGGAATACATTAACTTGATTTGAGTTCAAAGCAAACAGCTATACTCCTCTCTAAATAACACCTAGCAAGACTGCCTAGGTCAAACTTAGTATTGGTGACTCTGTCTAATTTCCAGCCCTTGTTTAAGTTTGTTTAAAGCATATTAATTGAGATTAAATAGCTGTTGAGTTCCAGGTTAGCAAAGTAACTATCCATGTATGAATCAATTGGTTTGAAGATAAGAATTGGTACTTGAGTTGAATCAGTTGTGCTTCTGTTTACACACAAACGTAATAAAAATCCCAGAGCCACAAAAATGATATACCTGGTCCTCAATTGAGATCTGGGCCTAAGCCCAACCGTTATCAAACCCTTATAATGATCTCTTTTCATAGGGCTATGGATTAGTTGGGAGCATGCATTAAACACTACACTTCCAATTGGGCTGGGGTCATTTGGCCCAAGCAGATGGCAGTCCACAGGACCATTTAATCTTGCTATTATTTGGGCTGAGTTTTTTTTTCTAAAATCCAATGTCGAATTGTTGAAGGTTGAAATCTACGTTAAGAGCAGTAGGATTAATTTTAATAAAATATAAATTTGTGCTTTTGATTTAGGTAGCGGGTTCAAATTAAGAGGTTTCCCCTTTTGTTTGAATCCGGACTTGAACTTGAGGCCCGAATTTTATAACATTAATTAACTACGGCTCTTTAGAGACAAATTCAGTAGAAAAATGATAGATTGCTTTTAGGTTGGCCTTTACATAATAAAAATGAGATGAGCCTCGCCAAACGAAATGCATAAATTGCGGGGCCCTCTTTAAATACTTATATTAAAATACTTAAATTCGGGGCGTGCCGTTTAGCGAATTTCCCGGTCTCCCGCGAAGATAATAACATGTTAGTCACTTTAGGCACGCATTTAATAATTTTACCTTCTTAAATACGGGTATGCATTTCATGCAACCCAAATTCAAATCCCAAAACGTTGAATAAGAATGTGTCGAGGATCCGGGTGCATTTCATGTGACGTGATCCAAAAACACGTTATTACACGACGTTCACTTTCCTAAAAATTAACTAAAAGCGGTAAATAATCCTAAAATTGCACTGTAGGTTGGGACATGTATAAAAATTATATTTTAGCCATTTATAATAATTTAAGCGACCGTGCTAGAACCACGGGATCTGGGGGTGCCTAACACCTATTTGGCTTTATCTGATTTTCTGCTAAATGTTTTACCGCTTTGATATTTGTTGAAATTGAATATATAAACTATCGCGAATCCCTTCCTCTCTCTAAGTCTTCTATATCATGGAGAAGGTTGCATTTCGTGTAGCTTCTCTTTTGTTTAGAGTCTTTCCCAATTTAGAACGAGGTTGGATAAGTTGCTAAGCCGGCGGAGCTTCTGTATCCCCGGTACGCTGCCTCCCTCTTGGCTCGAGTTGTCCACTCAGGTAAGCCAGGTCTAGATCAATAAACCTAGGGTTTACACCTAGAAGAACAAAAACTCATGTCGGATCCCTAGTAGGATGTTTGTTTGCATCATGTGAATTTGACTTAGGGGACTCAACACAGGGGTTGGGTCCGTGTAGGACAGGTGACCTGAAATGAATTGACCATCCTGATGCATCTTACGTGCTACTTGTACATTTATTTGCTCGGCTTTGCATGTTGACCGACTTGTCTAAATGTGTGAAGATTGAGAAAATAAGCAATGTTAGGACTAAGTGAGGGTGACCATTTGTTTTGAAAAATGAAAAACAAGAAAAGAAAAAAATAAAAAGAAAATTGTTATTCAAAATAGTTTTGATTTTGGCAAGTCTGCCCAAACTACGCTGGTTTGATTCTCACCGGACGTGAGATATGTAGGCAACCCTCATCGGGGCCAGCCGTCCTTTTGCAAAAATAGCCAAAAAATGTCAAAATTTTAATTTTTGTCATAAATAAGTCGGGTGATGCCATTCTTATCTAAAATAAGCTGAATGTTCCCAAAAGGATGCCGGAAGGCCGTTTTTGCAAGAACAGCCACCCCAAGTCATTTTCAAATGGTTTGCGGGCACAGCCTTAAAATCTTCCTCCCTGAAGTGCTGAAAAGCCGTATTTGCAAAACCAGGTCCTGGTTTTCTAAATAAAGAATTTTTGCAAAAATAGCCAGTTTTATTTGTTAGGATAAAATAAATCATTAAATTCCCCTTTAAATAAATGTGCAGGAGAATCCAAGTAACATCGAAACCTTCTCAGTAGTGAGCGAGATCCCCTTGAAACTCCATATGTGGTGGCATGATTTGGGAAAAGGAAGCAGAGACACTATGGTCAAGATTTTGGGCGGTCTCGTTGATTTATTGAACGTCAAACCAAGGAAGGATATTATTGAGGCATTAATACCATTTTGGGACCCGACCCGTGATGTATTACAATTTTCAGATTTGAACTCACACCTACACTAGAAGAGATTGCGGGATACGCGGGTCTCAACGGGAACCTCCGAGGTAGATACCCATTGGCCCCATGACCGATAACCTTTCATAGGTTCTTGGATTTGTTGAGCATTAGCCGGGACATTCAAGACCCGCATCTAGCAGAGGGGTGTTGTACACTGCATTTCTTATATCACCGGTATGGTAACCCAAAAGGTTTTGAGGAGCCCAACACCGGTTTGACACAAACAAAGACAAATAGGAAGCCCGACAGGGATTAGCCTTCATGGTAGCCTTTCTAGGAGTTGTGGTTTGTCCAAGAAAAGATGCTCACATAGACCTCGGCCTTGTAGGAATGCTGGATGTTGCTATTAAGAAACCTACCAGCATAGTGGTTCTCTTGATTGTAGCTGAAATGTACCGAGCTTTGACCAAGTGTCGAGAAGGTGTGAAATTCTTTCAAGGGTGTGCTATTACAGTTGTGGATACAGGAGCACCTCTATCATAGCACGAGGTATATGAACTACGGTTTAACCGGGCTGAGTTGTATTGCAGAATTCGGGACCCGGGTAACAGGTATTGAGTTCCCCGAGGGCACAGAGGCTTGGTCATCATGCTTGATATCTTTGACGGCGAACAAAGTTGAATGGGCTTTTCGGTGGCTTCCCACTACCGAGGCCGTGTACACATCGGCAGACATACCTTACATTCTTCTGATGGGTGTCCGAAGCATCCAACCTTATGCTCCCTATCGAGTCCTCAGTAAACTTGGAAGATTCCAAACTGTTCATAATGATGAAGACCTGAGCGGGCAAGTCATTGAGTTAGGCCCGAAAGCTGCGTTCCCTGAAGGCAAAATTCGACAAATATAGAATGAGTGCAGGTACCTCGAGCCTAAGACCATAGTACAAGACCAAGCTAGGGGCGAGGTAGATCCCAAATACTTGACGTGGTTTGGCAAAAGGTTTCAAATCCCTGAGAGACCCACTAAAAGGCTACACGTGCAGTAATTCACTGACGCGGCCCGAGTTCAATGGGATTGGCAAGCCAAGGAAAGGGAATACCAAGCAAGAATAGGAAAGTTGGAGCAACAGGTCTGAGATCTTCAATTCGAAAAGAGTGTACAGGTTGCAGCTGATGAAGGTGATAAAAAGAAATTGGCCCAGGAGAATGAAGCTCTCAAAGCCCAAATTCAACAAATGAAAATAGATACCAGGAATCAAGAAAGAAGTGTGTCTGATGAAAGATTGATAAAAGGGCTAAAGAAGCAAGTTTTGGACTGCCAGGAAGAACTGGAAAAGTCAGAGGTGAATATGGCAAGACTTCGAGCACAGTGGGCCAAGAAGACTGAGGAAAAATCCCAATTTGTGCAACAAATGAAGAGAAACTATGAGGTAACCATTGCTAACATGAAACGGAAAATGAATACTCTTGAAGAAAAGGCAGCCCGACGAGACAAAGAATTTCAAGCTGAGAGGGACCATTGCTATGGGTTAATTGCCGAGATGCTACAAGACCTTCACTTTCAGGACTCTCAGGTGCTAAAGGCTCGTACCCAACAAATAAGTCGACTCCTCCAAGAAAAGGGCCGAATCAGGGAAAGGATCAAAAGCATTGCAAACTATATTGTTATGAAGTGTCAGGCTGGTGAACGGATGGGTCGTACCACTTTCTTTGCCTCAGTGATGATATTTGTGCGCCAGGTCATGAATGATTTAGAGTAGTTGCAAAGGGGTCTTGCACGCAGGCCCGCGGCAATGCCGAATGATTCCCCGCGGGCCCCAGGATTTAGAGCTTTGATGTATTCCTAGTTAATCAAGTCTGTATTTTTTATTTTGAGTCCGTTTTTGTAATTTCCTTTTTTTCAAGAAAAGAAAAACAAATAGTCTAGTAGCTTTTGTAATCGCAGTTGTTATTAATGAAAAATTAAAAATTCCCAAAAATTGTTTCCTTATTTTTGCATTTATTTGCCAGAACTACGCCTGATCTGATTCATGCGGGGCCATGATACGTAGGCAATCTACATAAGATTTGACTGTAACCCTAAGAAAAAGAGAAAAAGAGAAATACGAGGGAAATAAATAAAAACAAGAGAGAAAAGAAACACAAAGGAAGAAAATAAGGTATTTAGTGAAAAAACCATGGCCAAAGAAAAGGAAAAGCAGGAAATGAAAATAAAGAAAGAAGAGGGAAAAGAAAATGAGAGAAAACAAAACAGAAAGGAGAAAGAAAAGCGAAGGGAACGAGAGAAAAGCTGGGATGACGCATGCAACCATAGCAAACATGTAGATATTCATTTAACTGTATAGGTGCATCACACTCCAATGTGTGGTTCCCTATCTGTTATTTGTTTCAAACTAACCGTTGTTGCTGTCATATTCCAATTTAGCTTTTAGAAACGGTGGTTGGTTTGCGGTAAGCTGGCCTCACATTGATATTTCACCAGATCAAAAGGAAGTACAGAGATGTCGTCTGAAATGACTCTGCCACCAGTTCTCATTACTGAAGATAGCCCCCTCTCGGGGGTCCGGGCCTCTAAGTCCCTTACAGCTTAAGAGAATCGGATATTGCGCCTGCGACTCATGGAAATGTGGGATGCTTGGAACAATGGAAAGGAACCTCCAAGCACCATCCCCGGATTCCCGGAGCTATTTCCTAGATCTGGAGGTGTTACTACTATCCCCATCAGCCACCCAAACACTCCGTTGGGGCAACCTATTATAATTGCTCACTTCCTAGGAACACCTTCTGAGGTTCGCCCCCAGGTGTTCCCGTCTGGAACTGCTCCCAACATCTTCACAGCTCCACCATGCTCCGCAACAACATAACCATCACTATCCAAGCATGTTGTCGATCCCTCGGTCTTCACATTCCAAAATCCCGTCTTTCAGGCTGACCCTCCTTATTATCCTCAATATACTTACTCTCAGCCACCACCATACGGGCTTACACCGGGGCAAGACAAAACCCCCAAAGCTCTGGAGCAGGATGAGATGGCAAAGAGAATGAGAAGCCTTGAAAAAAGCTTAAAAAATATGCAAGGCTTGAGCGGGAAAAAGAGTGTCTCCTATACAGACCTGTGTATGTTCCCGCATGTACACTTGTCCTCAGGGTTCAAAACACCAAAATTTGAAAAGTATGACGGGCACAGTGACCTCATTGCTCACCAGAAGAAGTATTACAATCAGCTACGGGGGGCCGGTGGCAAAGAGGAATTGTTGATGGCTTATTTCGGGGAAAGCTTAATCGGCATTGCTTTTATATGGACCAAGACGTCTCACGTTGGCATATATGGGACAATCTTGCCAGAGGCTTTGTTCGACAATTTCAGTACAACATAGATATTGCACCGGATAGGAACTCCTTGGCGAATCTAAAGAAGAAACCCTCAGAAAGTTTTTGAGAATATGCAATTAACTGGCACGAACAGGCATCAAGAGTGAAGCCTCCAATGGATGAGGTAGAGATGGTCACAGTTTTCCTTCAAGACCAGGAAGCAGACTACTTTCAGAATATGATGTCAGCCATGGGCAAGCCTTTCGCAGAGGCGATTAAAATCAGGGAAATGGTAGAAAATGGTCTGAAAATAGGCAGAATCTTGAGCCAGTCGGCCATCAGAGCAACCTCCCAATACATCCAAGACGAGTCTGGAGGAATGGCCAAAGGTAAAAAGAAAGAAGAAACAGTTATGGCAGCATCAGGAGGAAGAAGATATCGGGCTCCTAGACCGGTGTTCTCTGAAAGAACCCCTCAACACTACTATCCTCATACTGATATGGCTTATGCTCCCCCATCTTATGCGGTCATGAGTGCTCAACCTTTCGGCCGACCGCAGCCACAAGCCAATAGAAATCAACCTCCATTCCAAAGAAACCAGCCTCCTCACCAGAACTACTATAATCCCCAACCTCAATAAAATAACTTCCGTCCTCGGGAACCACCCAGAAGATCAAACTTTACACCCATCGGTGAATCCTACTCCAGTTTGTTCCCGAAACTCATCCAGATGAACCTGCTGCAACCTATCCCCCAAAATAGGCAGAATCCGGAATCACCATCCTATCAACGGGGTGTCCGCTGTGCTTATCACTCAAGAGCTAAGGGGCATAGTACTGACAACTGCTGGACATTGAAGAAAGCTGTGGAAGATTTGATAGAACAAGGAAAAATAGTGTTGAGGGACGAAGAAACCCCGAATGTGACCAACAATCCGTTGCCCGCCCATAACAACGGGCCGATAATCGGGATAATTTGTGAAGACAGGGAATTTGATCCAGCCCTAAAAGCCATAATTGCTATCGCTGATGCAGAAAGGAAGCCCAAGGCAGCCCCAAAGCAGGAAAAGGGGAGAAGAATAATAAAATTATCAAAATTGAGCCTGAGAAGAAAACTTAAACAAAAGCAGAGACGGTGCCTCCTAAAAACGAGGTTCTTTATGTTCCGCGAGGTCGCCAAGAAAAACCACTGGCTGTGAGCGCTCCGAAGAAGTTTGAAGTGAAAAGGGGGACACAAATATATGTGCCGAAAGGAGCTTATGTGGTACGGGGGACAATTAAACCGCCTCGGCTGAGTGAGCCAGTGGTTATTGGACGTGTACCATAGAAGCCAATGACCGACCCTTTTGCGGTGCCATGGAACTATCAGCAAAGAGTGGTTACATACAAAGGCAAAGAAATCTCGGGAGAACTTCCAGGAAAAATTTCTGTTGAGTATTCAAATGTACAGGAGGTAAACAATGCCACGCAAAAGTGCTTTCCAGCCAAGAAGCCAATGTGCTGAGGAAGCAGAGGCCTTCTTTCAGAAAATAAAGATACCTGATTGTGAAACAGTGGATCAATTGAGGAAATATCCTGAACAGGTGTCTCAGCTATCATTAGTGACGAAATACTCCGAACATCAGAAGATCCTAATGAAAACTCTGAATGAGGCATATGTGCCAATGGAAACGTCAGTTGAACAACTCGAAAGGATGGAAGAAAGATTCTTCGTCGTCATCAACTCTCCTTCAGTAAAAATGACTTGCCTCCAGAGGGAGTGGCCCACAACAAAGCCCTGCATCTGACTGTCAAGTGTGAAGGTTACTATGTCAAGCGAGTCATGGTAGATGGAGGTTCTGGCATTGACATCTGCCCACTCTCCACGTTGCAAAGAATGGAAATTGGGACTGGAAGGATTCGTCCTAATAATGTTTGTGTGAGAGCTTTTGATGGAATTAAGAGGGATACCATCGGTGAGATTGATTTGATATTAACCATAGGCCCGGTGGATTTCGAGGTAACCTTCCAGGTGTTGGACATGGATACATCTTACAACTTTCTTCCGCAAAGGCCTTGGATCCATGTTGCAGGAGTTGTGCCCACTACCCTCCACCAAATGGTGAAATTCGAGTATGAAGATCAGGAAATCGTGGTCCACGGAGAAGACGAGCAGTCCATTTATCGTGACCCATCTATCCCATTCTTGGAGGCGAGGGAAGGAAGTGAGCATATTGTTTATCATGCCTTTGAAATTATGGTGGCAGATCAGTACGAGGAGGGAAATCTGTGTCCTCGACCTTTCCTGTCTAATGCTTCAATCATGGTGGCCAAAGAAATGATTAGACACAGTTTCAAACCAGGAAAAGGGTTGTGAAAAGCTTTACAAGGAATATCCGAGCCGGTGACTCTACCCACAGCAGAAAAATTCTTCGGGATAGGCTTTCACCCTACCCAGATGATGAGAAATGGGCCGAGGAAAGAAAGAAGGAAGGATGGGTTCTGCCACAACCATTGCCACATCTCTATGATACTTTTGTCAAGCCTAAGTATGGCAAAAAAGAGGACAATGAGGTGTTCGCGGCTGAGGAAATCGAAGACATATGTGGAGCTATGAGACAAATGCAGTATGAAACCAACATGGTTCAGCCAGGGGAGGGTACTAGCACCACTGAGGTGCTCTACATGGGACCAGATGCTAATGTTGGCCCAAGTAAAGGTTAGTTTTGAAGACTGACAAAGGAACTCATGATGAACCAGGTCCATCCAGTGGTCCATCCCTCAGGTGCACAAAAATGGGTAGATTTGAGCATGTGGGTTGCACGTGATGGAGATAAGCTTAACTTGATTTATTTAATATCCCCTGATCGAAAAGGTTGCATAATTGATAAGGAGAAGGACTCCTTAATCAAAGAGAACACTATTCAAGATAGGGAAGGAGTTAGAAGTTGAAATTAACTAGAACT
>MU761667.1:0-16013 GCA_026770625.1 Nicotiana glauca | reverse complement strand
CAAAAGAAAAGGCTAGTAAAAAGAATAAAGAATTTGTTCAAGGGAAAAATAGGCTGCCAGGTTGGGCTAAAAAGAATCTGATTCACCCTTTTGCCTTTGGGTTCCTAAGACTAACCCCTGATTTCCTTTCGTGGGTCCAAGTGAAGTGGAGCAGCCAAATATGGCACATGGATAGTGGCTGCTCAAAGCATATGACAGGAAGCAAGAACCAGTTCCTTTCACTTGAGGACCTCAAAGGAAGTAATGTCTCCTTTGGAAATGGGAATAAAGGTGAGATCATTGGGGTTGGAAAGGTAGGTAAGACTGATTCTCAGTCTATTGAGAATGTCTACTTGATAGATAGCCTAAAATTACAGTCTAATCAGTGTATCACAATTATGTGATAAAGGTAACTTGGTAGCATTCACCACTACCAAATATTTTGTGATTAATCTTACCACTGACAAGATTGTTTTGCAGGAAAAAAGAGTAAACAATACATGCATTGTAGATTTGTCCACACTTTCAGAAAATGAACTCACTTGCTTAAGTGTGTTGGACAATGATCCCCTCCCTTGGCACAAGATACTTGGACATGCAAGTCTAAATCAACTCAACAAATTAGTCTCCAAGGACCTGGTGATAGGGCTGCCTAATATCAAGTTCAAGGAAGACAAAGTTTGTGAGGCTTGTGCAAGGGGGAAGTAGGTAAGATCCTCTTTTAAATGAAAGAAAGTGGTAGGTACCACCAGAACGATAGAACTGGTCCATATGGATCTCTGTGGTCCAACGAGAATATTAAGCAGAGGTGGTAAAAGACATGTGATGGTGCTTGTTGATGATTACTCTAGGTTTTCATGGACATTATTTTTAACATCTAAAGATGAAGCATTTGACATGTTTACTTCTTTTGTTAGAAAAAACTCAGAAACAACTAGGTAATCAATTTGCATCAATTAGGTCTATCATGCAACTGAATTTGAAAATGCTATGTTTGCTGAACTTTTGCATGCTACATTATAAATAGTTGCTGACTAGACCTCTTGTTAAGAAGATTCCCTATGAGTCACTTAAAGGGAGAAAGCTAAATATATCCCATCTTAGGTCATTTCTATGCAAGTGCTTTGTGCACAATAATGGCAAAGACTCCCTAGGTAAGTATGATCCAAGAAATGATGAGGGAGTATTCTTGGGATATTCTTCACATAGTAAAGCTTATAAGATCTATAACAAAAGAAATCTGTGTGTAGAAGAAAGTGTACATGAGATTTTTGATGAAACTAACACTCTTTATGAGAAATAGGAACATTGATGAAACTAACACTCTTTCTGAGAAACAGGATCATAAGATGAAGCAATTGGGCTGGTAAGAAATTTAAATGAAATCGCAGCCCAGACTGAAGCTGTAATAGATGAAGGAACAGGTTCTTCTACACAGGGCAACATGACAGGGGGAACTAACCAGAGAGGAACTGATCCTCAAACCTCGAGGGAACCTATCCATGAACCTATTCCTTAGTAACAAAACCAGGAAGAAAAATCTGAAGAAATTGACACTCCTATTGCGACATCCATGAAATTGGATATAGATGAACCCGGTTCATCTGTTGATCAGAAGTTGTATAGGGGAATGATTGGTTATCTTTTATATCTCACTACTAGCAGACCTGACATTGTGTGCAGTGTAGGTCTTTGTGCTCGATTTCAGGTTTCCTAGTTGATAGGAAAAGCAATCCAAGTATGGCACACTTCTTTGGTTCATGTCTTGTGTCATAGGCTATCAAAAGGCAAAATTCAATGGCCTTATCTACTGCTGAAGTAGAGTATGTTGCTGCTGCTTCATGTTATGCTCAATTGCTAAGGATCAAACAACAATTATTGAACTTTGGAATTGATGTGGTTTCATCCCTATTTTTTGTGATAACACTAGTGCTATTAGTATGACAAAGAAATCGGTTTATCATAAGAGAACTAAGCATATAGATGTTAGGCACCATTTTTTTAAGGGACAATTATGAGAAAGGCTTGGTCACTATGGAGTTTTGTGTTATTAACAAGCAAATTGCTGACATCTTCACAAAAGCCTTAAATAGAGATCACTTTGAGAGGAACAGGTTGGAATTAGGGATGATTAAGATCACCTAAAAGGACCAGTTCAAGGTTAAATGAAAAAAATGAAGAAAAAAAAACTGAAAAACAAATTTTGGTTAGAAAGTCTGTAAATTGTATAATTAGATTAAATCTTGCTCAGTCTCATACTTTCCATAGTATACTATTGTGCCATGTGTTAAAATGACTCATTAATCTCTAATGATATTTTCTCTATTTTGGCAAATTTAGACTCACACAAGAGAATTATCAGTGAAGAACCTAGTTCATCAAGGTAACACAGTATATTTTCTGCACTCTGCATAATTTGAAATAACTATATTTGGATCATGAGCAGAGTCCTACCAAATACCAAACTTTTTTTGGACTTATCTGTTACAAGTGAACCAGTCCCCTTCAACAGAGTCCCAACCGAATGGAAATACCTAGATGCTAGGGATACACTCCAACGTCTCTTCAATATTGAAGTTCAGTTTGATTAAACTTCTAAGAGTCTGAAAGCTGTAGCTACCACATCAATTATTCCTCTATATATTGATCACCTTTAGTGTATTTCTTACTTCATCTCTCTCAAGCCGTCAAAAAACTCTCATTCTTCTTTTATCTTCCAAACACATTCTAATTCTCTTCTCTTCCATACCCTAGCCCAGATATGTCAAACACCTCTGAAAATCCTTCATCACCACCACAGGAAACCATTTCTACACCTTCTAGAACACCAATCTCTAAGAAAAATAGAGTAAAGATTATGGCCCATAATATTGTCACTGAAGGAGAGCAGATCAAGAAAATAAACAATCAATTGAAAGCAGGTAGGGAAGAAGAATCCTAGAAATCTGAAGATTCATTTAAGTATGTTACTAAAAGGGAAGAAAGTAGGCCTTTCAAAACTGAACAGGTATCTTCTGATTCTAAAGTTTCTCCTAAGACAATTTCTAAAGTTGCTGCAAATTTGGAAAATAGATTTGTAGGATGTATAGCAGGTGTTGAGACTAATGAATTTGGAGAAGTTGGTGGTAAAAATAAAAAGGGAAACAAAAAGGAGAGCAAGGGTGCTAGGAGTACTAAGAGGGGAAAGGGTACACGAGTGGTTGATTCCTCACCTACTCCTGTTGGTCTAACAAAAGAAACTGGTGCAATGGTTGTTTGGGGAGAGGAATTTGGTGAAATAGAAGAAAGTGTGAGCAAAACAGGGGGAAGTGGGTCTGGCGAAGCTACTGAGGGGTTGGTTCAACTTGGAAAACATATAGATGAACCTGTTCCATCTGAACAGGAAGCCCTCATGGACCTACTGATAGAGTTATCAATGGTACCAAAACTCATGCCATTTTTTATGGTTTCATTCTTACAACTGTGCTTGCACATTTCAAGGTGCCTATGAAAAAGTGAGGTTAATACTCTGCTTGCTTGCGATTATGAAGTCAATGTCATTCTTAATGAACCTGGTTCATATAAAAAGACACCTATCGATAGCAAAGTCAGAGTCTTGGTACAGGAGTGTGAGGCAAAGGATATTGAAATAGCAAGGCTGAAGACACGATTGGTTGAGGTAGAATCTGAGAGAGATGTTCTCAGAACTAAACTTGCAAAGGAAAAGGAGAAGAATGATGGGATTCTTCAAGACATGCTGAAACATCTCCAAGCAAATAACTTAGCCCTACCTCTTCCAAGTCTTAAGACTCCTTGCCTAATGTAGATAAACCAGTGACCCAGTCCGAGACGTTTTATTTCTTTTGCTCATATTTTCAGTATTTTTATTTCTTCTTATGCTTTGTGGTAGAATCATATCAATCATCAATGAAGTTCACTATTTTTGCTCTAACTATTTAATTATATTTCTTTGATGGTTGAAATTCTTAGTTTGATCTATGATGATTAATCCATGTTTGCATTTGAAGCAGCCCCAGTGGCCATGAGTAACCTTTAAAATCTATTTATCTCACATTTTTTATGCAACTTTTCGATGATGCCAAAATGGGGGAAAGGTTGTGCTTTAAACAAGTGATATTTACACTTTGAATAGTGATGTTTATAACCTAATGTACCTGGTTCTTGATGATAAGTGTTAAAAAAAAATGTTTCTAACATTGTGTTGATGTTGAGCTGAGTTGAAACAGGGCTAAGCTTATGAAAAGCACAGAGTTTGTCATCATCAAAAAGGGGGAATTTGTTGGCCCAAGTAAAGGTTAGTTTTGAAGACTGACAAAGGAACTCATGATAAACCAGGTCCATCCAGTGGTCCATCCCTCAGGTGCACAAAAACGGGCAGATTTGGGCATGTGGGTTGCACGTGATGAAGATAAGCTTAACTTGGTGTATTCAATATCTCCTGATCGAAAAGGTTGCATAATTGATAAGGAGAAGGACTCCTTAATCAAAGAGAACACTATTCAAGATAGGGAAGGAGTTAGAAGTTGAAATCAACTAGAACTCTTCCACCAAGGAAGAGTTGCATCAGAACTCTAGTTATTTCTTCATCTACTAACTCTATAAATTGCAGGATGTTCTCACATTAAAGTGTTGCACAAAAATGCAGAAGTTAATCGTGAATTGGGAGCAAAATAGCAAGGCTTTTTGCAAGCAGTTCGTGTGTGATTCAAATGTGCAAACCAGAAGCTACATGAACAAGATTGAAGAACCAGCTCCATAAAGTGTTTCATGTGTCTTTCTTTATTTCTAGTTCAATTGTAGTAGGTGTTTTAATATTGTACCTTTCAGCTTTCATAGAAGCAATTGTAATAGGTACTTTGATCATTCAAGTTAGAGTTAACTTGAAGTTGTCGCAGCAATTAGAGGCTGGTTGCTACAACGGAATTAGAGTTAATCCTTAGGTTTACAAAGAGTTTTGTAAATGCAGTTTTGGCTTAGTGATTTTAGTGGAAGTTTGGGAAAATCCTACTGAGTAGTAGGCCGTGGTTTTTTCACCTTTTGAGCTAGGTGTTTTTCACGTAAAATCTCTGTGTTCTTTATTTTATGTACTTTTAATTCCGCAAATAGCAGTAGTTAGTACTCCTAGAAAAACCAGGTCCTTCCTGAAGCAGTTTAAGCGAAAAATTAGGTACCACACAAATTCCCCCCCCCCCCTCTTGTGTGGTATTGACGTATAAAACATCAGCTAAACTCCAAAACTAGAAGGCTACGCCATTCCCGATCAGGCGGGAGTCCCGGTAGACTAGCCCTGTCACCTTTTCTACATCTCGAGTTATTTTAGGGTGTAACTCGGATGTTTCTTTTAGTCTCTTGTCTTTTAATTCCTGAATGTAAACCTTGTTATCTTTCCAAATTCCAAGAAATGAAATCAATATTTCATCATCCATTTTTCTCTCTATTCTTTCTGATTTTTTTCCCTTTTCATTTTTTCTTTTCAGTTATAATAATGCGGCTTTAAATAATTTGACATGCTTGCGGACTTCACGCCCAGACTCGAACATGCTGTCTAACTGTGAAATAATGAATCAAGAACCGGAATATGATGAAGAAGAGGCTTTTAGGGAAATAAATCGAGAATTGGAACAATTTGATAGCAAACCTAAGCCAAATCTGAATGACACTGAACCGGTTAATTTGGGAACAACCAAAGAAATAAGGGAAACCAAAATAAGCATTCACACAGATGATAAAACTCGAGATGCAATAATCCAACTCCTGTTTGAGATTAAAGATGTGTTTGCTTGGTCATATGATGACATGCCAGGACTGAGCATTGATCTAGTGGTGCACAAATTGCCAATTTACCCATTGTCCTCCAGTACAGCAAAAGCAAAGAAAGTTTAAGACTGATATCAGTGAAAAGGTCAAAGAAGAAATCACAAAACAGCTGAAGGCGGGGGTAATCCGAGTGGTCCGATATACCACATGGTTGGCCAACATAGTTCCAGTGCCAAAGAAAGATGGGAAAACCCGGGTGTGTGTAGACTATCTAGAGTTGAATAGGGCGAGTCCCAAAAATAATTTCCCTTTGCCTAACATCCACATCCTTGTTGATAACTACGCCAAACATGAAATACAGTCCTTCATGGATTGTTACGCAGGATATCACCAAGTGTTGAAGGATGAAGAAGATGTCGAGAAGACAGCCTTCATTACACCCTGGGGTACCTACTATTACCGAGTCATGCCATTTGGGCCAAAGAATGCCGAGGAAACCTATATGAGAGCCATGACTGCCATTTTCCACAACATGATGCATCAAGAGATAGAGGTGTATGTGGAGGACGTAATCATCAAGTCCCGAAATCAGAGCGACTACGTACGAGATTTGAGAAAGTTCTTTGAACGGCTGCGCAAGTATGATTTGAAGTTGAATCCGGCCAAATGCGCCTTCGGAGTTCCATCAGACAAGCTCCTAGGTTTCGTAGTCAGCAGGAGAGGTATCGAGTTAGATCCAAAAAAGATAAAGTCTATTCGAGATCTACCTCCTCCGAAAACTAAGAAAGACGTAATGAGTTTATTGGGCAGGTTAAACTATATCAGTCGGTTCATTGCTCAACTGACTACCACATGTGATCCTATATTCAAACTATTGAAGAAAGATGCAGCAATCAAATGGACATTTGAATTTCAAGAGGCCTTCGATAAGATCAAAGAATATCTATCGAATCCTCCAGTTTTGGTCCCATCGGAGCCGGGGCGACCTCTCTTCTTGTATCTGACGGTTTTGGAAAATTCTTTTGGTTGTGTTCTAGGGCAACATGATATAACCGGCAAGAAAGAGAAGGCAATTTACTATGTGAGCAAGAAGTTCACCAGTTATGAAGCTAAATACACCTTGTTGGAAAGAACATGTTGTGCTTTGATGTCGGTCGCTTAAAAGCTGAGACATTATCTTCAAGCCCACACTACCTACCTTATAACCAGGTTGGATCCTTTGAAGTACATATTCCAGAAATCGATGCCCATTAGGAGACTGGCCAAGTGGCAAATCTTACTCACTGAATTCAACATAGTCTATGTCACTCGCACGAGCGTTGGCAGATCATTTGGCTAAAAACCCGGTTGACGAGGAATACCAGCCATTGAGCATATATTTTCCCAATGAGGAGGTAAATTCAGTAGAAGCGATCTCAGAAGACACTCGTTCTTGGAAAATGTTCTTTAACGGAGCGGTAAATGATAGAGGTGTAGGCATTGGGGCAATCTTGATTTCACCCAATGGTCAGCACTACCCAGCTACAGCTAGGCTTCGATTCTTCTGCACAAACAACACGACTGAGTATGATGGAGTGGTAAATGCTAGAGGTGTAGGCATTGGGGAAATCTTGATTTCACCCAATGGTCAGCACTACCCAGCTACAGCTAGGCTTCGATTCTTCTGCACAAACAACACGGCTGAGTATGAAGCCTGCATCATGGGCTTGAATCGAAGCCTTCTGCATAAAATGTTTTTTGACGGGGCGGTAAATGCTAGAGGTGTAGGCATTTGGGCAATCTTGATTTCACCCAATGGTCAGCACTACCCAGCTACAGCTAGGCTTCGATTCTTCTGCACAAACAACACGGCTGAGTATGAAGCCTGCATCATGGGCATGAATATGGCAATTGACCAAGATGTTGAAGATCTATTGATCATGGGAGATTCTGACTTGATTATCCGGCAAGCCCAGGAGAGTGGGAGACTCGAGATGTTAAGCTCATTCCCTATCGGCAACATGTGGAAGATCTCACCAAATGCTTCAAGTCGATAGAGTTTAGGTACATTTCTCGCTGTCACAATGAACTAGCCGATGCACTCTCCACTCTAGCTTCAATGTTGCCGTACCCAGGCAATGCCCATATTGATCCTCAGGAGATTCAAATCAAAGAAAAGCACAGGTATTGTAATGCGGTTGAGGCGGAACCCTGCATTCAGCCCTGGTATCATGATATCAAAAGATTTCTGAAAACACAAGAATACCCCGAGCAAGTCACTGGAGATCGAAAGAAACCATTAGACGGCATGCGAGTGGTTTCTTCTTAAGCGGTGATGTCTTGTACAAAAGGACCCCGGACCTCAATTTGCTAAGAAGTGTTGATGTCGAGGAAGCCAGAAGAATTATGCATGAAGTAAATGCAGGATTATGCGGACCTCATATGAATGGTTATGTGTTGGCAAAGAAAATTCTGCGAGCGGGGTATTACCGAATAACTATGGAGAAAGACTGCTTCAGCTTTGTTCGAAAATTCCATCAATGTCAGGTGCACGGTAATTTGATTCATGCACCTCCAACAGAGCTTCATCCGATGTCAGCACCTTGGCCATTTGTTGCCTGGGGTATGGATGTCATTGGGCTGAACGAGCCGAAAGCTTCGAATGGGCATAGATTCATATTGGTTGCAATTGATTACTTCACAAAATGGGTTGAGGCCATCACTCTTAAGTCGGTCACCAAGAAAGCTGTGGTAGACTTTGTGCACTCCAATCTCATTTGCCGCTTTGGCATTCCTGCAACTATCATTACCGACAATGCTGCAAACATGAATAGTCGTATGATGGGAGAGGTATGTGAGCAATTCAAGATAACGCATAGAAACTCTACTCCTTATCGGCCAAAAGCCAATGGTGCCGTTGAAGCAGCAAATAAGAATATCAAGAAGATTTTGAGAAAGATGATTCAAAGCTCCAGGCAATGGCAAGAAAAGTTTCCCTTTGCATTACTCGGGTATCGTACCACAGTGCGTACATCAATCAGAGTGACCCCGTACTTGTTGGTTTACGGAACTGAAGCTGTCATACCTGCAGAAGTAGAAATCCCTTCGCTTCGCATAATTGTTGAAGCGGAAATTGAGGATAGTGAGTGGGTTAAAACCCGACTGGAGCAGTTGTCATTAATTGATGAAAAATGGATGGCCGCAGTTTGTCACGGGCAGTTGTATCAACAAAGAATGGCCCACGCCTATAACAAGAAAGTGCATCCCAGGAATTTTGAAGTGGGACAGCTCGTGCTCAGACGCATTCTCCCTCATCATCAGGAAGCAAAAGGAAAGTTTGCTCCTAATTGGAAGGGTCCATACATAATCCGGAAGATATTGCCAAGAGGAGCACTGTATCTGGGAGACATCGAAGGAAATGATCCTGAAACAGCAGTCAATACAGATGTAGTGAAAAGGTACTATGTCTAGGTCTCCTGGGGTGATGGATTTTGTGTATTTGAGATGACGAAGGCTTTCCTTCCTGCTACCCCAAACACTATCAATCCTTCGTAAACCTTTCGAACCGGTTACGCTTCTTTGGCTACCCTCTTTGGAACCCGAAAGTTACAAAAAGAAAAGAAAAGAAAAAGGAAAAGAAAAAGAAAAGAAAAGAAAAGAAGAAGAAAAACAACAAAAACAAAAATTATTTTCCTGAACTACGTTTGACTTGATTCCGAAAGGATACGTAGGCAGCCTCTCACTAAGGTTCAGCCACACCAAAACAAAAATCCCAATTTCCCCCAAAATTGAAATTGGGGCAGATGATATGATGAATCGGCTATGAATCCGCCGAAATGGTTACAAAGTTGTAGTTCCGCCCGAAATCCTTTTTACCCCAAAGACCTTGTCCAAGTCCTTCCGATCAATTGGCAAAGGCAGGGAAGTGGCAAACGTCATTGTTGGAATTTGATACAATTCAAATTGAGAGAAATAAAATGAGAGAGTCTTATCGGTGAAAACCTTCGGGCACCATAAGGCGATGGTGAGTAGAGAAAATGAAAATGAGAGAGTCCGCTTAGTGAAAACTCGCAAAGAGCACTATCGGGCGATGGTGAGAAGAGAAATGAGAGAGGTCGATTGGCAAAAACCCGCAAAGGGCGCTGTCGGCCGAAAAGAAGACATCCCATCACCAAAAGAGTCCTGGTAAGGTTCCCTGGTTTTGAAATGTAGATCAATGGGTTCACAAGAAGCTGGAAAGTTTGTGTAGGTCAGGCATCCAGTCCAAGAAGCATATCATGTTCATTTGAAGCCAGCATGCACACCCCAGATAAGTCCTTCTTTTCCCCCCAAAAGGGACGCTTCTCTCTAAACTCTGCTTGCCTTTTGTATACTTCTTTCTTGAATCCCTTTTGCTTTAACACTGATTCCGGAATTACTACAAAGAAAGGTGGCAGGATTGGTTTTATAGGGCTCCGCCTGGCAAAAGCCGGAGAAAATACCCAGCCTCAGTGGGTGCGTCAGTCCAATCCCAATTGACCATGGTGGTTGATGCTTCAAAGCAAAGACAGTGGAAGAGAAAGAAAGTCAAAAACAAAGGTCTTAAGAGTAGAATAAAGTGAAAGGGCCAGAGCCCACACGGGTGAGTCATCATGAAATCCTAAAAAGTTGAATCCCTTCGATTTAAAAGAGATTCACCCTCAAAGCCAGCAAGCGGCAAAATTTCTCAATGGAAATGCGGCCGGGATTAAGCAATCGGGATGATCAAGGCCATAAAACCAACCACCGCTCCAAACTAACAAATTGTTCTTTGTTGAAAGTTAAAACAGGTGTCAATTAAAGCAACCGTGCAAGAAGCAGGTGCAACCCAAAAGGAAATGCGCAAGCGCTAAAACAGCTTTGCAGCAAGGAATCGACCCAAAAGGAAGTTTCTCCCCAAATTCTTTCATGCGTTTTGCTAAATAAAAAGGAAAATATAAAAAGAAGAAGAAAAGAAAAGAAGAAAGAAAATGAAAATGAAAGTCTCAAAAGAAAAACAAATCATGGTAGTATAGGACCCCATTCCTCAAATATCCCGGCATAACCCAAGGATCTCCCTGGCATAACCTAGGGAGCTTTTTTCTTTCCCAAATCCCGGCATAACCCAAGGATCCCCCTGGTATAACCCAAGGGGCTTTTTCTTTCCAAATCCCGGCATAACCCGAGGATCTCCCTGGCATAACCCAAGGAGCTTTTTCTTTCCAAATCCCGGCATAACCCGAGGATCTCCCTGGCATAACCCAAGGAGCTTTTTCTTTCCAAATCCTGGCATAACCCGAGGGTCTCCTTGGCATAACCCAAGGAGCTTTTTCTTTCCAAAATCCCGGCATAACCCGAGGATCCCCCTGGCATAACCCAAGGGGCTTTTTCTTTCCAAATCCCGGCATAACCCAAGGATCTCCCTGGCATAACCCAAGGAGCTTTTTCTTTCCAAAAACTCGGCATAACCCGAGGATTCCCCTGGCATAACCCAAGGGGCTTTTTCTTTTCAAATCCCGGCATAACCCGAGGATCTCCCTGGCATAACCCAAGGAGCTTTTTCTTTCCAAATCTCGGCATAACCCGAGGATCCCCCTGGCATAACCCAAGGGGCTTTTTCTTTACAATTCCCGGTATAACCTGAGGATCTCCCTGGAATAACCCAAGGAGCTTTTTCTTTCCAAATCCCGGCATAACCCGTGGATCCCCCTGGCATAACCCAAGGGGCTTTTTTCTTTCTCCCGGTATAACCTGAGGACCCTTTTTTCTTTTTCCGGCATAACCCAGTCATTTTCTAGCATAACCTGGATTTATTCACAAGGATACACAATCCTGATTTGACTTCTTAGATATGTGTCACAACTAACTCACGAAATTTTCCTAGTGAAAACTGGGGCAGAAAATTTCGTTCGTTTGTTTGTTTTGTTATCTTAAGCAGGTTGACCTCAAGACATAAGGTGCGAGATGACCGATGGAATGAGTCTCAATCCAGAATAAAGAAAGGAAGAAAAGAACAAAAAGAAATGGACTCAAATGTGAAGCAAACAAGGATGCGGATTGCTCGAAATCTGATTGAAGTCACAAGCTCCGCTGACCCTGTTTTGACCCAATGCTGCAGAAAGAAGTAAACACCTACAGCATGCGAGCATCAAGATTCAGATCGAAGTCCACAGCAAAATTAGCTAAGACTCAAGATCAAGTTTCAAGAGAATTATAGATAGGAATCTTGTAACTCATAGTTGATAGGCATAGCTAGCTTAGCTTTGATTTTCCTTTTGGTGTAATAAGGAGGTCAGTAAGCAGTAGCAGCAACAACAGCACTGAAAATCACAGCCCCTGGTAGTCCCAGCTACCAAACCTTCTAGAACTACACTGACCTGATTCATTTATAGCTAAGGATATGTAGGCAATCTTTGAAGCAGGGTTCAGTCAGACGGTTTTCAAAACGCTTCTCATGGAGTGCCAAGCAGGCAAAAATCCTTCATGGTGCTCATTTATCTTTGCCCGAAAACCATACGTGTCTTCGAGCAAAGAGGGGCAGTTGTGAGCACGTGATTTTTGCCACGCCTAAATTACTCCTATAAAATTCATTAGAATTAGGATTTCTCTTTGAATTTTAGAAATTAATTGCATGATTTTGTGTCATGTTTGCATTTTTGTGTGCATTTTAATTGATATAATTCCAAAATATAAAATAGTACGCATTTTAATATTACAAAAATAAATAAAATAACAAAGATGGTTCTTTTGCATTTCCACGTTTAATTTTTAAAACTTGTCTTAAGTTTTATTTTAAATTAGGAATTAGTTAATTTTGAAAATTAATTAGTATAATTTTAGAGTCACTTTGGGTCTTTTATTTTAGTTTTACATTTAATAAAATCATAAGATAATAAAAAGCAAAAAGAAAAGAAGAAAAAAATAAAAGAAATCTGAAATAAAAAATAGGCCACCAATTTTAGGGCCAAATCCGTTTAAAATGGCCCAAAGCCCCCAAACCCGTTTTTTTTACCTAGCCCAATAACCCCAGACCCGGCTTGCCCTCTTAAAGGTGAAACGACGCCATTTTGGTGTCAAGCAATCCAGGCCATCTATCATTCCCAATCCAACGGTCCAGAGTCGTTCAGGGAGTTTACATAAAAATGTAAATCCCTTTACAAAATTAGAGACCAAATATTCATATTCCTCGTACAACCCTAACCCCTCGTCTCCCACCGCCGCCCACCATTAGACCACCGTGTCTCCGCCACCTTCCACCGTCTGCCGCCGACCGAAAATCACCTCCGCCAGCGGCGATGCTCCGATGAACCCCAAAAACACACCCTAGGTGATCCTCCTTCTCCTCTTTCCGAATCTACACTTCTTTTCCCTCAAATCCTAGCCAAACTCCTCGAATCTTGATTTGAAACTCCGGCCAAAACCCTACCTCTTCCAAATCCAACCAAACTTACACCTTACAATCTTCTTGCCCTCCTCATTCCGAAACCCAAACCAAAACTTTTCAAATCTAAGTAAAACCCTATGAATTTCAGATCTAGGGTTCGAGGTTTCAGCCTATTTTGAAAGTTTCAAGTGTTCGGTTGATTTTAAATTAATGTTAAATGTCTATTTCTATTTCGGACGAAATAGACATGCAACATTAATTGAAAATCAAAGTTCGAAGTTAGCGCAGTTGAAGACCCAAAACCAATAAGATCCCCGATTTTTTTTCTTTTTTCTTTTTCTGGTGTTAATTTCCCTTCCATAACTGTTTGATTTCTTGATTAATTGATTTGGATTGTTGTTTGTCTGGGGTTAGTAGTCGAGGTTTTTTTTTTCTGTTTTCTTATTTAGGATTCTAATAATCAGTAGCATGAATTGGTTCTTTAGTTGATTAATCTATTTTAATCCGGTTTCATACTAATTTTTGGGTTGTTAATTGATTATCTCTTCTGTTTGTTTTTTTATTTTCATTGTGATAATTGATTAGTCAGTGAATGTTTGTTTAAATTCTCTTTGTTTTTGTTTTTTCTTATCTGTAGATTTTCGTAGGGATTAATTTCCTGATTTTGTTTGTTCTTGTTCATCTCAGTATTTCATCTCTTTTAGGATTAATTTAGGGCATTAATTTGATCTGATTTTTGGATTTTTGATTGGAATCAGTGAATTATTTTGTTTTTAATACAATCTCTTGTTTGATTTGATTTTCATTCTTGAATTAAAATTAGGGTTCGATTTTTAGTGAGTTTGTTCTTGTTAATTTGATTTTAGTATCTTAGGATTACAATTTTAATTAGTTCATTATTACTAGCCCTGGAACATAGTTCAATTCAGTTCTAATTAGAATTAGTTCGTTAGGTGGATTAATCCATTTTATGGAGTGTTTGGTTATAGCTGAAGGGTTTTCGATTTTGTTGATTAATCATGAAGGATTGGGTTAGTTTCAGAATAAAAGGAAGGGTAGTATAGGTATTCCATAAATAGAAAACAATGCTAGAATACCCTAGACTCTCCTAGAATAGGGCCTTAGTATAAATTTCAATAGTTTAGTGCAGTGACTTGAGCAAGAAGTCAAAACATTAGGGAGTAAGGAACAAAATCTGAAAATAAAAAGGGGGGAAAATGAGTGAATGCATTCTAGAAGCTTCCTCCCCCTTTCTTGCCTATAAAAGGCAGCCTACGTGCCTTCATTTGCAAGTTTTCACACATCTGAAAATTCCAAAAAAAATTCAGCTCCTATATTTCCCCCCAATACACATTTTCTGCAAATTTAAGATTTGAAATTTGAATTTCAAATTCAAATATTCAAATATGAAGTCCTACAGTTCAAAAAACTTCTCTTAGATCTTAATTTCTTCCAAAAAAAACCAAAAACAAAAGAAAAATACATCAAAACTCAACAAAAATACTATTTTATTGTGATTTTGGGTTGAATTTCAAGTTGTAGTGTTTAATTGGCATCTTCTAGCTCGATTTCTAGTGGCTGAAGTCCTTAAAGTATTCCTAGTTAAATTTCAAATAAATTTGGGTGAAAATCAGTGTGGTTTTGGTCATTTTGTTGATGTTACCCTTCTATCATTCCTTCCTGGTATTGTGGTTTGATTTGGGTTGAAAATTGGCCTTATACTTGCTGGTGTAAGCTGTGTTATTGCTGATCTCGTTGTTGTGATTTGCTGAACTGCTGCTGACCTCCTTCTTTTCTCTTATTACTTTACACTTCCAGGTACACGTTCGAACCTGATTTGATGTAGCTTTGAAGTGAAAAAATAAAATAAAATGCTCCTGAAATGTGTCTGTTCGAGCTGCCATGGTTGAATAGATAGCAGTTGTTTTTACTTGTTTAAGGTTAATTTTGATTTATGTTGATATAATCACTGGATTGTATAATTTTGATTGCTGGACTCTCATTTTGAAATTATGTGAATTTACTGATGGCTAGAGGTAGATTTAGGTAGTATTAGTTTTGTTATCAAGTCACATTTGAAACTTAACATTTAGAACATGATTTTGGTTAATAATGTTAGCTTTAGTCTTATTAGTAGTAGTGGAATACATTAACCTGATTTGAGTTCAAAGCAAACAGCTATACTCCTCTCTAAATACCGCCTAGCATGACTGCCTAGGTCAAAATGAGTATTGGTGACTCTGTCTAATTTCCAGCCCATGTTTAAGTTTGTTTAAAGCATATTAATCGAGATTAAATAGTTGTTGAGTTCCAGGTTAGCAAAGTAACTATCCATGTATGAATCAATTGGTTTGAAGCTAAGAATTGGTACTTGAGTTGAATCAGTTGTGCTTCTGTTTACACACAAACGTAATAAAAATCCCAGAGCCACAAAAATGATATACCTGGTCCTAAATTGAGATCTGGGCCTAAGCCCAATCGTTATCGAACCCTTATAATGATCTCTTTTCATAGGGCTATGGATTAGTTGGGAGCATGATTTAAACACTACACTTCCACTTGGCTGGGGTCATTTGGCCCAAACGGATGGCAGTCCACAGGATCATTTAATCTTGCTATTATTTGGGATGAGTTTTTTTTTAAAATCCAATGTCGAATTGCTGAAGGTTGAAATCTACGTTAAGAGCAGTAGGATTAATTTTAATAAAACATAAATTTGGGCTTTCGAGTTAGGTAGCGGGTTTAAATTAAGAGGTTTCCTCTTTTGTTTGAATCCGGAATTGAAATTGAGGCTCGAATTTTATAACATTAATTAACTAGGGCTCTTTAGAGACAAATTCAATAGAAAAATGATAGATTGCTTTTAGGTTGGCCTTTACATAATAAAAATGAGATGAGCCTCGCCAAACGAAATGCA
>MU761666.1:101856-112362 GCA_026770625.1 Nicotiana glauca | reverse complement strand
GGGCAAACTATTTTAAAACAAACCATTTTTTTTCATTTCTAATTTTGGCAAAAATCAAATATCCAAACTATTTTTGAAGACAAAATTTTCTATTTTTATTGGCAAAACAAACTATATTATTTTTTTTAATTTTTGAAAAGAAGACAAAATAACGATTTATATTTATTTTCAATAACCCAAAAACTCTTTTTATATATTTTTTTTTATTATTAGAACAAATTATTAACAATCAACAACCCCTTCACAAAATTTCTGCAGAGTTTCGACAGTATTTGAGTATCGGTTTTTTTAAAAATCAAACAATTATTATTTCTCTTTTTCTCTTTCTTTCAGTTTCACAAAATTTTTCTTTTTCTCTCCCTCATTTTTTTTTTTAGCCGGTCAGCATGATGGTCCGAGACAAATAAATGCAACACGTAATCATGATGGTCTTTTCATATTTGGTTACCTGTCCTAGGCGTACCCAACCCCTGTGTTGAGTCCCCTAAGTCATACGTGATGCAAATAAACGTCCCTATTCTAAGTTCAAGACCTGGTTACATGTTCTAGACTGTATACCCGAGCGGACAACTCGAGTCGAGGAGGGGGCTACATATCGGAAACCAAAAGGCCATCCGGCTTAGTAACTTGTCTGGCCTCTGTCTTATTTAAAGGTATTGACACCAACAAAATAGGGAGTCTCAACCAGTAAGCACATCCCCGGAGGTGAGAAGAGAAGGGTTTTTTGTACAATTTATATACAGTTCAAATAACATCAAACCGGTAAATATTTAGCACATTAATCATGAACATATAGGAAAATCAGATATAAACAAATATACCAATTATTCTGAGCTCGAATTCTTAAAACCCTGAACCGAAGTTCTGGGTTTCTTATCCCCAGCAGAGTCGCCAGAGCTGTCACACCTCCTTTTTACACCGAAGTTTTAATATACCCCGTAAAGGGCGTAATAAAGGAGTTTTTCCACTTAAAGGACATTCGGAACGGGATTTATTATTGTTTATTCAGATTCGCCACTTGGAGATTAATGGTGTCCCAAGTCACCGGTTGAATCCCGAACCGAGGAAATATGACTCTGTTAACAGTCCGCGAACCAGAAATCCGGATAAGGAATTCTGTTAACCCGGGAGAAGGTGTTAGGCACTCCCGAATTCCGTGATTCTAGCACAGTCGCTCAACTTTCATATTTGATTTTATCTGATTTTCATATATATTCCATTTTTATGTGCTTTTTATTAATAACCCGCTTTTATTGTATTTATTATTTATTTTATAATAAATTGCAATGTCATGAAAATGTATCTCAAACCACGCCGTACCAGTACGCCCGTGGCTTTTAACACATTTCGACTTCGTTGAGATTTGGATTTGGGTCACATAAATGTGCACCCGTTTTTTGGGAAGGTAATATTATTAACATACGCGCCTTAAAGCAACTACGTATTCATTAACTTTGAGGAAGTCCGTGAAATTTGCTAAACGGTCCTCCCAAATTCTAAATATTTTTTATATAGCAATTATTGAGGGCCCCACCTTTTGTATTTAGTTTGGTGAGGCTCGTCTCATTATTTTATTTAAAGGTCAATCCTAAAAGCAATTATGATTTTTTATATTTTTTGTTTGTTTTGAAAATAAAATAAAGGTCCTAATCAATTGTTATTAAGAAAAGCCATAACAAGCCAATTAAATACTAATAAGCCAAATACCATTTCAACATTAAGTTCAAGGGACTAAATCCTTACACTGGATCAGAATTTCAGTAATCTCAAAATATTGGGCTTGAGGCAAGCCCAAATGGAACGAACAGAAATACCGCACACAAGTTGCGGGATCAAATCCCTGTAACCGGGTAGGTCATGTGATTTTATATATTGAATATGAATCAACTGATGGCCCAAACAGAGGAAAACAATAGAGACACTCTTATTTGGCTGGGCCTGATAATCACACATTGGGCCCATCTTGAAATTCTGATATGACGTTGATTGTGAGTAGCAACAGATCCAAAATATGAGCCATTTTTAATCCATGTACATGATCTCTAAGTAAAATTGTTATTTAAATGAATTTAATGCATTAGCATGAATAGACT
Source organism: Nicotiana glauca (assembly GCA_026770625.1). Taxonomy (NCBI): domain Eukaryota; kingdom Viridiplantae; phylum Streptophyta; class Magnoliopsida; order Solanales; family Solanaceae; genus Nicotiana; species Nicotiana glauca. The sequence goes on along the minus strand of MU761666.1, from coordinate 110,269 downwards.
AAAAAAAATTTTTTTAATTAAAACTCTTAATGATCCTCAACTTATAAACACTTCAAACACCTAAATTCTCTATGTGAAACAAACAGAAGAATTCTCAATTCATCTAAACTAAAAACGTATGATTTATACTCCGAATTCCAAGTTATTCAACTAAGCTAATTTACATAAAAGTAAGACTAATTGAACTTTGATAAACCAGAACAAACTACAAACTGATGTTAACTACATTAGATTCTACTAAACTAATAAGCATTTGACTTTATTTAATACCTAGAAGTAACTGAAATCAGTCTTAACTCTATTAAATATGCTACATTACACCAAAGCACTAAATCATGAACAATTGAATAACGTTTCCAAATTAACATTCCTTTACAATTAAATTCTAGAATTCGAATATAAGCAATAAACACCTAATAATTGATTCAATTACAAACAGAAATGAGGAAGCAAGCTTAGGAGGCAGAATTTCCGTTAAAGCTATCAACAAAAACTTTCAGGAAGACAAGTGAATATGTATATCATTCCAAATCCCTTCTAACAGCTTCATCAACATAGAGGTTGAGTAAATACCTTATACTGAGAATAAAATGAAGAAGAATCAGAGGTCAACAGTAATAACAGGTGCACATCAGAATCATCAGTTGATTTTCAGCAGCAAAAGGATTTTTGAAACTCAAATTTCTTCAATTAACCACCAAAAATACAGCGACCAGAACAACAACATTCATATACTCAAATTCGTACTAATTTCCTAATAGAACAGTGCCTCTTTTCAGTTTCCTACTGATTTTTGATTTTTTTTTTTTGATTTTTTGGAAGAAATTGGGATCTAGAAGAAGAAATTTGAATCTGAAATTTTGAGTTTTCAGATCTGAAACCTATCAGATATTTTTTGGTAATTTTTTGGGTGCTCCAAACTTGTGAATTAAGGCATATCAATGCCTATTTATAGAACTAGAATTGGAGGGAATTTTAAACTTCAGATTTTATCCATTAGTCCCCCTTTTATTTCAATTGTACCCTCATTTTTAATTGGCTATTCCATTTAACTACCCTTATTTGTAAAGATTCACAATAATTTCCCAATCTAGAACCATCTATTCTAGTATAATTCCTTATCTACCCTCACTTCTCTTTCAAATTTGTCAAATTACCCTTTTCTATACCAAAAATACCCTTCCTTCCTTAGATTTATTATACTTAACCCCTTTTTATATCCCCAAAAGACTCCTGAGACTTAGTTGAATTTACTCAATTACACTATTGCCTTTGAACTCCAGACTTAACCATTAACTATAACAAACTAACTATTAGAACAAATCTGAATTTTAACAAATCTAACTCTAACATTAACTAATTACTAATCGAGTTTTAAACAACTATAACCAATCTTGCTAATCTCTGTCAATTAACATCTAATGATACCACCAATTACTGAAATCACACTGCCAACGACATATTTAAACCACAAAATCTAATTAACTACTGATTAAAACTAAATTGATGTCAACTAACTAAAAGTAAACAAATAATGACAAAATCGATATCAAATTTTATGGCCTAAAAGTATCAGAAATTTAGCAACAGATCTTATTAGACTAATTAACAAATATAAACAGAATTCAACACAAATAAACAGGACACAGGCGAAATAAACAAAGAATAATCAGAAAATAAAGAAAAAAAAGACTAAGAAAACTTATCTATGGCTTATCTTCTAATAGACTTGTTCCGATCATTTTTTGAGCCAAATCCATTGGAATTCTTTTAGGATATATGATTCGTAACATACAAAATGCGTGTTTTCCAAAAGAAAACACCTATTTGGGGTGTTACGGTCAATGAATCCCCAAGAATTAGATGAAGATTCTTGGCTGGAAAATCTTGGAATTGATATTTGAGATGTTCTGGTGGGATTTGAGGAATATGACTTGGGTATTTGGGATGAGGAGGTTAAGGTGAGTTTGTGGTGTAAATTAGGGGTTGTTTGGATAAACTGTCACTCGCCGGAGGTAGGGTTCCGGCGAGACAAACTTGGATATTCAACGAGATGGGGTGATATTCGAGGGAAAGCGAGTAGAGGGGTGAGAAGAGGGGAATGAGGCGGACTAGTGGTGTAATTTTGAGATGGGTTGGCCATGGAGGCGTTCACCGGCGGCTAGGCTTCCGGTGAAGATTGGCGTTATAGGCGAGGGGAAAAAGGTGTACGAGGAAGGGGAAAGGTTATGTCTGATTTGAGGATGGTACAAAACATTTTTATTAAAGGTTTGAAATTGAAGCATGACCGTAGGATCAAGGTATTTTAATGGCTCAGATTAATGCACCCTGAACGACGCCGTTTGATTTTAAAAGAACCAAATTAAAGTGACCGTTGAATTGACTGAATTTAGACGGTCCAGATTTCTTGGCAACTAAACGATGTCATTTGGGTCAGTGGTCTTTGGACCGGCCTGGGGACTAATGGGCGTGTTTGAGCTGGGATTAAAATGGATCAAGGGTTTTGTTTGGGCCCAGGCGTATTTTGTTCAACAATTGGCCCAATTCTTAAAACAAGCTTTATTTTTCTCTTCAAATTTTATTTTATTTCACTTTTATTTCCATTTTTGTATTTTATTTTCCTTTTTCAATTTTATTTATTTTCTGATTTTATTTGTTTGGTAAACTAATTAGATTCTAAAATTCATTTAATATCTATTTTATAGTGTTTTCCAATTAAAACACTAAAAAGGCTATTTTTTATTTTTCTTTAATTTGTTCCCAAAATGCATTAATACTAAAATTGTAAAATTAAACTCCTAATGCATATGCATATTTTTTGTATTTTTTAATATGAATTATTATGCAACTAATTAACACAAAAATGCCACAAATATCAAAAAAAATTAAAAAATCATTTTGTTTGGATTTTTAGGAATAATTTGCTTAGGGCAAAAATCACGTGCTCACACATATCCCGCTCAGTCTCCCAAGTCGTCTCCTCGAACGGCTGGCCCCGCCACCGAACCTTTACTGAATCTATATCTTTGGACCTGAGTTTTCGGACCTGCCTGTCCAATATTGCCACTGGCTCCTCAACATAGGATAGATCCTTGTCCAACTGGACTGAGCTGAAATTCAACACATGCAACGGGCCCCCGTGATATCTCCGGAGCATCGAGACATGAAATACCGGATGAACTCCTGCCAAGCTGGGGGGTAGGGCCAGCTCATAAGAAACTTCTCCGACATGCTTCAATATCTCAAAAGGACCAATAAATCTCGGACTCAACTTCCCTTTCGTTCCAAATCTTGTAATGCCTTTCATAGGCGAACACAAATCAGAACCTTCTCTCCAACCATATCGGAACCATCACGATCTCTTCGGTCCGCATAACTCTTCTGTCCCGACGAGGCTATACAGAGTAAATCCTGAATCACTTTAAACTTTTCCAAAGCATTCTAAACCAAGTTTGTGCCCAATAATCCAACCTCACCCGACTCGAACCAAACCATCGGGTCTCTGGTGCTCATAATTTAACCTGTTCACAGTTCGGGCACCAAGCTACAAATCCGACTAGGCTCTGAAAGATCCAACCTCACAACTGGATGGCAAAGGCCTGAACACCCATCGCCATAGGCCTCTTGATACTGGTAGGTAAGCCAAACTTCCAAAACTCTTTGCCCGGCGACTCAAGGCATCAGCTACCACATTGGTCCTTCCCGGGTGATAGCAAATAGTAATATCATAATCTTTCAATAACTCTAACCACCTTCTCTGACACAAATTTAGATCTTTTTGCTTGAACAGGTGTTGCAAACGCCGATGGTCAGTATAAATCTCACAAGGCACACCGTACAAATAATGATGCCAGATTTTCAAGGCATGAGCAATAGCAACTAGCTCAAGGTCGTGGACAGGGTAATTCTTTTCATGTATCTTTAACTGTCTGAACGCGTAGGCAATCCCCCTATCGTCCTGCATCAACACAGTTCCAAGGCCAACCCATGAAGCATCACAATATACTGTATAAAACCCCGAGCCAGTAGGAAATATCAAAATTAGGGCTGTAGTCAAAGATGTCTTGAGCTTCTGGAAGCTTGCCTCGCACTCCTTTGTCCACTGTAATGGAGCACCCATTCTGGGCCAATCTAGTCATAGGGGCTGCAACCAATGAAAATCTCCCCACAAATGACGGTAATAGCCCTCCAAGCCAAGGAAACCACGAATATTTGTAGCTAGGGAGGGTCTAGGCCAACTCTACACTGCTCCTACCTTTTTTAAATCCACTCGGATACCCTCACTCGATAACACGTGGCCTAAGAATGCCATGGAATACATTCAGAACTCACATTTTGAAAACGTTGCATATAATTCTTCTCTCTCAGAGTCTGGAGCACTGTCCTCAGGTGCTGCTCATGATCTTCCCGACTCCGGGAATACACTGGAATGTCATCAATAAAGACAATGAAAAAGAAAAAAAAAAGAAAAAGAGTCGAGATACGGCTGGAATATACTATGCATCAAATGCATAAATGTTGTTGGGGCATTGGTTAGCCCAAATGATATAACAAGAAATTCGTAATGGCCATACTGAGTCCTGAAAGCAGTTTTCGGGATGCCTGGCTCTCGAATCTTCAAATAGTGGCAACCTGATCACAAGTCAATCTTAGAAAACACCAGTGTGCCCTGAAGCTAGTCAAACAAATCATCAATACGAGGCAAGGGATAACGGTCCTTCACTGTAGTCTTGTTCAACTAGCGATAATCGATACACAAACGCATAGAACCATCCTTCTTCTTCATAAACAAGACAGGATCACCCTAAGGTGATACACTGGGCCGATTAATACCTTTATCAAGCAAATTCCTGTAACTGATCCTTCAATTTAACTGAATGTTTCACCTCATCCTTAGTCCATAACCTTATAACAGGACCCAAACTTCAAAATCAGCCATTTGTCATAGGATCCGAATTCCACATCATTACACTGCATTAGTCTTATTTCAACACACTTTAACTTTTAATAGTACTTAAATACTTCAAAATTATTTTCTTCAGTATGTTACATTCTCCCACACTTAGGGCCAATACACAACATAACCTATCTCTCTCTTCTCATATCTTAATGTCTCAAAAAAAAAATTCTAACTCCCAAAATTTTTCAGAAATTTCAGCAGAGCCTCCCCTGTAATTAGGCCCATCCACCTGCCGAAGTAACACCAAAACAACTCCTAACAACACGTCCAAAACTCAATGAAACACCACAATGTATATATCAGTAATACTAATCTCTGCATTACAAGCATCACATTATCATAATGATATTTGGACATGAAACACGTCATCTGTATGCTCATAACCTCGTCTCTGGCCATAATAGTTGTTCATAAATCACAACATTGCCAATTAACCTTATGTTAACAAACATCTCATTTCAGACCTCCCCTTTACTCATAATGGGGCATGGAGATATCATAATTACTTACCCGAATTAATGAATCACATTTAATGCCACTTGGGCACCCATCTCGTAGGCTAAAACTCAATGTTTACAACACAAAAATAATTGAATACGAAAAGAAAATACACAAGAATTGTCAAATAAGCCTAACAGGCATGATTCCCATTTAAAATATAGTACAAAATTTTTAAATTTCATAAAATGAGAATTTTAAACATATAAACTTTTTACCGCTAGGACCTTGTCCTTATATAACATCCACCGCAGCTTCTAGCTCGGTTCAAAATATTTCACATTATGTAAAATTTGAGGATCTCATCCTCAACTCTGAATCACACGTATTTGCACATTATACCAACTGAAATCTTTCATTTCCTTTCTTTCTTCTTTTCAATAAATTTCCGTCAAAGAAAATCACAACATAAAATGAACCGTCATACCGATAGGTTATATAATTGACAATTGAAATCAATTATCCTGAAATTACATCAAAACCCACAGTAGTATGTAATAAAAAGCCACTTTTAGCCTCATAGATATTTTTAGTGACCAACACATAATGATAGAGATAGCTATCTCCATATAATAGCCTAACGTGAGTGTTCACATAAGTAGATTTCAGGATTACGTAGCTCACTCATTAGTGAAGCATATTAAGAGCACTCGCCTCAGTTTTCAAAACCAAATCAAGTTACGGAAAGATATCCTTTTTATAACAATCAGACTTGTACATGCAATGACACAATCTAGTGTAGTGGCCTCAGCCACACTATAGCAATTATATCAATGGGTCGGACATCCACCTCTTAGGCACCATCTACCCGTTCGTTCTCCATATCTAACTTGTAGCGTATGTAGATTAGTAACTACAATGGAGTGTGATGACTGAGTGTTCTGATGAAATAGATTTCTCCCAAGTATGGGACAATTTCTCATGATGTTTCTAGTATCACCACATTCATAACAACCCATCTGTAGTTCGGCTACTCACACTGAGTCTGTGCCGGATAACTAGAATAACTATTTAAGGAATCCCATGCTAGTGGTGCATTAAAAGATGACTATCCCATGAGAGTGCCCTGATTAACTGGAGCACTACGAGTATTCAGAAATTGGTTCCATTTCCCTACTGATACTGAAATGTAGAATTATTAGGGACATAGGAAAATCAAAAGTCCCAACATCATCCCATACAAATCTCAGCTCTTACTCATATACAAGTTTCAGAGAACTTTTGAATACCACATAAATACATCTCAGGTCAAATCTGATATGACACATGACCCACAATTTGATCGTTGATAGTGGACTCTCTTCACTTTGGTGCAAAGCCATAAGATACATCCCGATACTCCACAATACTAACCCTTATCGCTCGTACATCACCATCATAAGACACCTCAAGTCGTTCGTTTGTCACATGTTATTCTTAGGATGGTTAAACTCACCTTCTCCAGTATCTCGGTTGCTAGTTGTACCCTTCACTAAATAGACATCTCATACGAACCACATGGTCATTATTACCACCAACTATCTTTAGATCTACATCCACCTCGTGACTCTTCCATTACTGCGACGATTAGGCAATTAAGTAAACCTTCTTAAGACCATACTTATCAACCAGATGTCAGAACCTATTGCACTCCCATGTGCATAATTGAATGATCTCTCAACACTTTTGTATTATCGATATGGATGAAACACGATAATAAAGGTTGAGCAATTTTTTGGCTCCCTTGAAATCCTTCTGTAGCAACACGAACCGTCGGCGCATAATTGATACCGAGTGCACAATTTCAACACATGAGCGGATGTAAAAGAACATATGATATAGGCTCCAGCTGAATAAATGACACACGATAAGGAATGAAATGAAGTGGAATTTTCCTAACGGTTACATAGCCTCTCGTAGATAAGTACAGACGTCTCCGTACCGATCAGCGAGACTCTAATAAACCGGCCTATGTTTTGTGACTCCTTTGAACCCAGAGCTCTAACACCAACTTGTCACAACCCCAGTTCGCCCTCCGTGAACATGTCATGATGGCACCTAGTCCCTATGACTAGGTAAGCCTAAAAATGCAGAATTTACACAACTTGCAGAAAAACAAACTAACTTGCGGAAACATAAACTAACTTGCGGAAGCAAACAACTGAAAATCTTACTGTCGAGAGAAAACTGTGTATAAGTGCCACTTGGCATAATACAACCCATATCACGAAAACCAAAGGAAACAACTCCCAAAACCCGGAAACTCACAGGAAACACAGGCTATTATAAATGAAATACACTGCTCTAACTCCAGAATGTCTACACAATCGAAATAAAGGAAAGTCATATACTAAAGCCGGAATAAGATAGAGACTTCTAGTCTGCGGGCATGGCAGATATACCTCAAAGTCTCTGCTAGATCTCTCCTCCGCGAGGATAGTGCGCCTGAATGGAGGTACCTAGAGCTGCACATAAAAAACATGCGCAGAAGAGGCATGAGTACACCACAGCGGTACTCAGTAAGTGCCAAGCCTAACCTCGGTTGGGTAGTGACGAGGAAGGTCAGGGCCCTACTGAGATAAAATATAATAATAAGGCTGATAACGGTATGAAATAAGTAGAAATAATGATATACAACTATGAAATAAATCGGATTACACAACAGCAATTAACACGCAGAAAATAAGATAATACAGAGTAAGCAGCTTAATACCGGTACCAATAATGAGGATCTCCCAGGATACCGTCCTGTAGTCTATTTTATCAATCTGTACGAGGAGCTCCCGAGATACCGTCCCGTAGTCCACCATAGGAATATATCTGAAGGATCTCCCGGGATACCGTCCCGTAGTCCAACTATCAATGTACATAGGACCTCCCGGGAATCTAACTCGTAGTCCCAAATATAAATGTGCAGGGGGATCTCCCGGGAATCGAACCCGTAGTCCCAAATATAAATGTGCAGGGGGATCTCCC
>MU761666.1:37344-100546 GCA_026770625.1 Nicotiana glauca | reverse complement strand
AAGTAATAACATTTGCGAAAAATTATAATCAAAACTAAATAACAGGAATAATGTATATAAATTGCCTCCTGGCACATACACTTTAACACTTAGCATTCTGAAACTATCCCAAAGACCCGGAAACCCACGGGCGACACAGGCTAAGAGAATCATAAGATACAGCTCTAATATCCGGAATGTCTAAAACAACTGAATACATGAAATGGATCCGCTAACTACAAGATAGAGTAGAAGGAGAGTCTTCGGTCTGTGGACGCGACAGATGTACCTCAAGTCTCCGAATATAGCACCTGGATCACTCATAATGCGCTCGACCAGAAGTACCTGGATCTGCACATGAAAAACATGCGCAGGAAGGGCATGAGTACACCACGGCGGTACTCAGTAAGTGCCAAGCCTAACCTCGATTGGGTAGTGACGAGGAAGGCCAGGGCCCTACTTAGAAAAATAATAATCAGTATGATAATGAGGAGACAATATGAGTATAATCACAGTAGAAATCCAACAATAAAATAAGTAAAACAGTAACAGAGAACAAACAAATTCAATGAATAGAGATACAAGCCACAACCGGAGATTTATCATCGGGGATCTCCTGGTATCCCGAGAATCTCTTGGTATCCTCAATAAATCGTTTGGGAATCTCTTGGTATCCCGAGGATCTCCTGGTATCCTCAATAATAATTCTAGGATCTCTTGTTATCCTCAATAAATCGTTCGGGGATCTCTTCGTATCCCGATGATTTCCTGGTATCCTCAATAATAATTCTAGGATCACTTGGTATCCTCAATAATAATTCTAGGATCTCTTGGTATCCTCAATAATAATTCTAGGATCTCTTGGTATCCTCAATAATAATTCGGGGATCTCTTGGTATCCCGAGGATCTCCTGGTATCCTCAATAATAATTCTAGGATCTCTTGGTATCCTCAATGATGATTCGGGGATCTCTTGGTATCCTCAATAAATAATCATTTCTGTGCCAGGGATCTCTTGGTATCGCGCACTCTCAGTCTTAGAACATAACACGTGCAGGGGGATCTCCCGGGAATCTAACCCGCAGTCCCAAATATAAATAAGCAGGGGGATCTCCCGGGAATCAAACCCGTAGTCCCAAATATAAATGTACAGGGGAATCTCCCGGGAATCGAACCCGTACTCCCAATTATAAATGTGCAGGGGAATCTCCCAGGAATCGAACCCGTAGTCCCAAATATAAATGTGCAGGGGGATCTCCCGGGAATCGAACCCGTAGTCCCAAATATAAATGTGCAGGGGGATCTCCCAGGAATCGAACTCGTAGTCCCAAAGTAAAGAAACAAGGGGGGGGGAGCTACCTGAATCCCATATCCGTAGTCCCAATGTAAATGCACAACCAAAATCAGAGAACATTCAGAAATTGAAGTATAACAATACAAAGCAACAAATAATTTTGGCCTAACATGCTCCACGTAATTTCAATTAAGGCAAATTAAGCAAATAAGCAATTTGGATCAACTAACATGCTTTTCTATACTGGCACAGGCTATAATAACAAGTAGAATAAAGCAAATACGAAAGAAACTCAGTTTCAGTATTTCAAGTAAAAATTCGGGTTTTCAACAATTAGCTCAAGTACGCGCTCGTCACCCCACGTACAAGGCATTCAATTACCACTATCAAATCCTAAGGGACAAAGTCCCCCACACAAGGTTAGACAAGCCACTTACCTCGAACCGGCACAAAATTCAATCCAAAATCACGTTCTTGCCACGAGTATTAGACTCCAAATGGCTCAAATCTATTCAATTAAATTTCATAATGTAAATATAATTCAAGTAATTGATTCTACAATTAAATACTAAGCTAATACGCGAAATTATGTAAAATGACCAAAATACACCTCGGGCCCCATGTCTCGGAACCGGGTAAATTTTATATTTCCAAAACCCTCGTACTCTCACGAGTCTAACCATACTAAACTTATAAAATTTCCATATCATTTCGACCCTTAAATTAGTGATTCTATCCAAGAGGGTTTTCTACCTCTTTTCAACAAAATTCTCAGATTAAACGCTAAAACTCGTAATATATTCAAGTTATACAACCAAAATTAAGTTAAGAACACTTACCCCGATTCATATGATGAAAATCGCTTCGAAAATCGCTTCAATCCGAGCTCCATAGCTCCAAAAATGAGAAAAACTCTCGGACTGCTCGAAATAAAACTGTCCAGCGATTTTCGCATCTGCGGTACTATTCACCGCAGGTGCGGAAAATCACTGTTCATCGCTTCTGTGGTACTGTTCACCGCAGAAGCGAAAATACTAGTTTTGCCCAGAAAATTGCAGCAGCTTTTTATTCCACTAAAAATGCTATAACTCCATCATACGAACTCGGAATTCGATGATTCTTATTCCTATGAGTCACAAATAATAATACGAACACATCCCTTTAATCGAAACTCACTTCGAATCTCATTTACTTAGTTCAATACCCATTTCGCTTGTTAAACAATTAACTCATGTTTCGTGTCAAAAACCCAATCGCGACTTGATGAAATTAAACCAAACTTTCCAGTATAATTCATTATTTAAATTCTAGAAGTCTCGAAATCAAATTTTGATCTCCAGAACTAAAAATAGACCTTTGGATCATTACATGTTTATGCTCAAAACAACAAAATTCTTCCAAAAACTCTTCCAAAACTTGTCCGAGCCTCATGGGACTTTAACTAAACATGCCAACATAATTCATAACATCATTCAAACTTTTTCCAATCATCAAAACTCCTCAAACAACATCAAATTATCCAAAACTAATCGGATTCAAGCCTAAGTTTCCAAAAACTTCCGAAATACACTTTCGATCAAAAATCCGACCAAAACATGTCCGAATGACTTGAAATTTTGCACACATATCCCAAATCATCTAACGAAGCTAATAAACTTTCAGAATTCCGTTACGACCCTCGGATCAAAATTTCACCTATCAACCGGAAATCGCCAAAATACTAATTTTCGGCATTTCTAGCCTAAATGAGCTACGGACTTCCAAAATACATTCCAATCATGCTCCTAACCCCTAAATCACCAAACGAAGCTAACGGAACCATCATATTTCCATTCCGAGGCTGTCTTCACACAGTTTCGATTACAGACCATTTTTCAACACTTAAGCTCTCATTTAGGGACTAAGTGTCCCAAAACACTCCAAATCCAAACACCGAACGTCCTGTCAAACAAAAATAGCATAAATGAACTTAGAGGAAGCAGTTAATAGGGGAACGGGGTGTAAATTCTAAAAATGACCGGCCGGGTCGTTACAACTCTGCTCATGATCCAAATATAGTTATTTCAAATTATGCAGAGTACAGAAAACATACCGTGGTACCTTGATGAACCAGGTTCTTCACTGATAATTCTCTTTTGTGAGTCTAAATTTTCCAAAATAGAGAAAATATCATTAGATATTAATGAGTCATTTTAACACATTGCACAAGAGTATACTATGGAAAGTATGAGACTGAGCAAGATTTAATCTAATTATACACAATTTATAGACTTTCTAACCAAATTTGTTTTTTATTTTTTTTGTTTAACCTTGAACTGGTCCTTTTAGGTGATCTTAATCATCCCTAATTCCAACCTGTTCCTCTTAAAGTGATCTCTATTTAAGGCTTTTGTGAAGATATCAGCAATTTGCTTGTTGGTAGCACAAAACTCCACAGTGATCAAGATTTTCTCATAGTTGTCCCTAAAAATGGTGCCTAATATCTATGTGCTTAGTTCTCTTATGATGAATCGGGTTCTTTGTCATACTAATAGCACTAGTGTTATCACAAAAAAATAGGGATGCAACCAACATCATTTCCAAAGTTCAATAATGGTTGTTTGATCCACAACAATTGAGCACAACATGAAGTAGCAGTAACATACTCAGCTTTAGCAATAGATAAGACCTTTGAATTTTGATTTTTGGTAGCCCATGACACAACACATGTACCAAGAAAGTGTGCCATACCTGAGGTGCTCTTCCTATCCACAAGGAAACCTGCATAATCAGCGTCAACATATCCCACTAGGTTAAAATTAGTACCTTTTGAATATCAAAGGCAAAGGTCATTGGTGCCTTTAAAGTATCTTAATATTCTCTTGACAACAGTCAAGTGGGACTTCTTTGGATTTGTCTGAAATCGAGCACAAAAACCTATACTGAAAACAATGTCAGGTCTTCTAGCAGTAAGATACAAAAGAGAACCAATCATTCCCCTATACAACTTTTGATCAACAGATGAACCAGGTTCATCTATATCCAATTTCTTGGATGTTGCAATAGGAATGTCAATTTCTTTAGATGTTTCTTCCTGGTTTTGTTACTAAGGAATAGGTTCATGGACAAGTTCCATCGAGGTTTGAGGATAAGTTCATCTCTAGTCAGTTCCCCCTGTCATGTTGCCCTGGGTGGAAGGACATGTTCCATTACATGTTCATTCCTGTGATGCTTCTTCAGGCTGGACTATGGTTTCACCATTTGAATTTCTTATCAGCCCATTCTCTTCATTATCTTGTTTATGCTTCCCCCTTGCACAAGCCTCACAAACTTTGTCTTCCTTGAACTTAATGTTAGACAGCCCTATCACCAGATCCTTGGAGACTAATTTGTTAAGTTGAATCAGACTTGCATGTCCAAGTCTCTTGTGCCAAAGGAGGGGATCATTATCCAACACACTTAAGCAAGTGAGTTCATTTTCTGAAAGTGTGGACAAATCTACAATGCATGTATTGTTTACTCTTTTTTTCCTGCAAAACAATCTTGTCAATGGTAATATTAATCACAAAATATTTTGTAGTGGTGAATGTTACCAAGTTACCTTTATCACATAATTGTGATACACTGGTTAGACTGTACTTTAGGCCATCTATCAAGTAGGCATTCTTAATAGAGTGAGAATGCGTCTTACCTACCTTTCCAACCCCAATGATCTCACCTTTCTTCCCATTTCCAAGGGAGACATTACCTCCTTTGAGGTCCTCAAGTGAAAGGAACTGGTTCTTGCTTCCTGTCATATGCTTTGAACAGCCACTATCCATGTACCATATTTGGCTGATCCCCTTCACTTGGACCCACGAAAGGAAATAAAGGGTTAGTTTTAGGAACCCAAACTAGTTTGGGTCCCTTTCTATAAGGAAAAGGGTGAAACAAATTCTTTTTAGCCCAACTTGGCAGCCTATTTTTCCCCTGAAAAAATTCTTTATTTTTTTTACTAGCCTTTACTTTTGCAGTACATTCACTTTTATAGTGACTAGTTTTACCACAGTGTCTGAAAATGTTGTTCTCATGAAGTGTGAGGTACTTGGTTTTGGGATCCCACTTAGGTGCAAGGGTCCCGTAGCCAAGTCCTCTCTTATTGCTACTATGGTGTTCATGTAGCCATGAATGTTCATCGGATGACCTATTCCATTTACAGGTTCTATCTAGCTCATGCTTAACCTTGTTTAGATCCTCCTTAAGGATCTTATCTGCTCATCTCTTTTGTACAACTCATATTTCATTTTTCCTACATTTTCCTCTAAAGTGAGTTGTGTGTGATCAGATTTCTTTTTACCAATTCCTAATTTCAATTTTAGATTTTCAAATTTAAGCTTTAGGACTGTGGTGTCAAGTTCATGAACCTGGTTCTTTAACTCAGCATTTTTACTTTCACTTTCACTAGCCCTAAGTTCTAGATTTTTACACTTAGCTTTCAAAATCACACACTCCTTATAGAGCTATTTATTTTCATTGTTTAGATCCTCGGATTCATCAATGAAATCCAGGAGTAACTCAGATAGCATTTCTTTAGACAAAAATTTAATCTTGTCTTTGAGATGAATTATACTTACCTCAGATTCCTCATAGGATTCTCCAATTGCCATAAGTGCTTGTTTATCTCCATCTTCATCCTCTGAGTCCTTATCTGAGCTTTCTCCCCAGGAAGCAACCATAGCCTTTGTTGATCCTTTGTTATACTTGGGTTAAACTTGTTCCTTCGGTCAACTCTTTCCTTATTCCATTCAATTTCCCATTGACGGCAATTTTTGATGTGGTGATTAGTCTTCCCACACGTGTAACACCCCTCATTGGTTTGTTTTCCAGGAACCCTTGGTTTGTTGTAGCTTCCACTTCTTGAAGGACCATTTCCTCTCATTACGTACTTCTTGAACTCCTTTATGATCATGGTCATATCATCCTCCTCTAATCAGTACCTTCAGTGATTCTGAATGCCATACTCCTTTCCTTCTTGGATGCATCCATCTTCATAGTTTTCCTTCTAAGTTCATACGTAGTGATATTTCCATTTAGCTCATCCAACTTAAGAGTGGCAATATTCTTTGATTCCTGGATAGTTGTGATTTTGCTTTCCCAAAAGATTGGCAGTACCCTTGTCAAAATCTTCTCAACTTTCTCTTCTTCAAGAATAACCCTTCCAAGAGACTTAAGTTCATTTGTCAGTGTTGAACCTTGTACACATCTCTTGGATGGTTTCCCCTTCCTTCATGGTGAAATTCTCATATTGAGAATACAGCAGTGTTCCTCTAGACCTCTTCACTTGAGGTGTTCCTTCATGAGACACTTGCAAAGTGTCCCAGATTTCCTTAGCAGTGGTACAGCTTTGGATTCTACTGTACTCGTCTGGACCAAGTCCACACACAAGCCATTTCTTGGCCTTTGCATTCTTTTCCCACTTTCTCAAGTCCTCAGCATTGCAGTCAGCTCTTGTTTTTGGCACATCTACTCCTTCAACATTCTTCTTTATGGTAGCAAGGGGACCATTAGTGACAATGTCCCATAGCTGATAGTCTTCTCTGATGATGTGATCTCTCATCCTATTTTTCCACCAAGAGTAGCACTGGCCATTAAAGAGTGGAGGCCTATCAGTTGATTGTCCTTCCCAGTTTCCAGGCGGTGCACTCATCTGGATTTTTTCCTAAGGTGTTAGCCTCTTCAAGGATAACCTGCTCTGATACCAATTGATGTTCTAAATGTCAATACCACACAAGTGGGGGGTGATTTGTGTGGTACCCAATTTTTTGCTTAAACTACTTCTGGAAGGACCGGTTCTTCTATGTGTTACAACTACTACTATTGCGGAATAATAAATACATAAAATAAAGAACACTGAGATTTTACATGGAAAACACCTGGCTCAAAAGGTGAAAAAACCACGACCTACTACTCAGTAGGATTTTCCCAAACTTCCATTAAAATCACTGAGCCAAAACTACATTTACAAAACTTTTTGTAAACCTAAGTATTAACTCTAATCCCGTTGTGGCAACCATCCTCTAACTGCTGCGACAACTTCAAGTTAACTCTAACTTGAATACTCAAAGTACCTATTACAATTGGTTCTATATAAAGCTGAAAGGTATAATATAAAACCTACTACAATTGAATTAGAAATAAAGAAAGACACATAAAACTCTTTATGGAGCTAGTTCTTCAATCTGGTTCATGTAGCTTCAGGTTTGCACACTTGAATTACACACGAATTGCTTGCAAAAAGCCTTGCTATTTTGCTCTCAATTCATATTTAACTTCTGCGTTTTTGTGCAACACACATAATGTGAGAACATCCTGAAATTTATAGAGTTAGTGGATGAAGAAATAACTAGAGTTCTGATGCAACTCTTCCTTGATAGAAGAGTTCTAGTTGATTTCAACTTCTAACTCCTTCCCTATCTTGAATTGTGTTCTATTTCATTAAGGACTCCTTATCCTTATCAATTATGCAACCTTTTCTCAAGATATATTAAATACACCAAGTTAAGTTTATCTCCTTCACGTGCAACACGCATGCTCGAATTCTCCCGTTTCTGTGCACCTGAGTGATGGACCTGGTTCATCCTGAGTTCCTTTGTCAGTCTTCAAAACTAACCTTTACTTGGGCCAACACTTACATCCTTGAAAGAAAATTGTTTTTCATTTACAAGTTATTCTATATTGAAAAAATTTACACACAGGCTCTTCATATTCTCCATAGTCATGTCCTAGTTTCTCTACTGGAGTTTCATAACCGCTATCTTGTTTCCACTTTCCATGCTCCCAAAGATTTTCAGCCAATTCTCTCCCAAATTTCAACGCATATCTTTTGTTATAGAACTCTACAATTCTCTTTCACGACCCAAATTCAACTCTAGGTCGCAATGGCGCCCAACACCGTGGTTAGGTAAGCCAATCCTAACAACTAGCGAATATTAAATTAATTTTTTAAACATTCAATATTTACCTTAACTTATAATTAAAACAAACGATAATTGCCAATTTCATAATAGTATAAGTACAATCCAAAATGATAGTCTACTATTGTGTGTGGCAGGAACTGCTGTCACAAGTACCAGGTCAACTAGTAGAATATACAAAAGAATGTAACTATCCTAGTGCCTAAAACAGAATAGACAATAATAACCAAAAAAAAGAGTCTGGTATGCTGTTGAATAACTCGGAGGGGCATCTCACTGTGGAGTCTCGGTCAAATCAGGGACGTGCGCCGGATTGGTAGCTAGATGTACCTACCTCAGATCCTGTACCTTTATGTGATGACCCAAATGGTCATCACTTATTTTAAATCGAAATCTATGACTTCGAGGCCTTGAAAACCTTATTTAGGGTCGCCCGATTTGTGTGCATAGTCTGGGCGTGTAGCCGGAAAGTCTAAATATGAAATTCTATGAAAAATGATAAGTTTTGATATTAAAATGAATAAATTTGATTTTGGTCAACTTTTTGGGAAAACAAACTCGGACCCGTAATTTGACAGTCCCGGAGGGTTCGTAGTAAAATATGGGACTCGGGCGTATGCCCAGAATCGAATTCCGAGGTCCCAAGCCCGAGAAATAAATTTTTGAGCAAAATTATTTTCTGAAAATATTTAAGGAAATTGAAAATGAAATTTTATTAGAACATGTTGGTATCGGGCCGGTATTTTGGTTTCGGTGCCCAGTTCAGGTCTTATATATGATTTAAGTCATTCCTGTAAAGTTTGGTAAAAATCGGACGTCGTTTGACGTGTTACAGACTTAAAGTTCTAAATTTGAAACTTGAGGAAGTTTGAGAAAATTCTTTGATTTTGAGGATTTATCCGATGTTCAGGATGTTTTTTTGGCAATTTGATAATACGAATAAGTCCGTAGGATGTTTTTGAGGTTGTGTGCATATTTAGTTTGGAGCCCCGAGGGATCGGGTGAGTTTTGGATAGGTGTCGGGGTGTTTTAGACTTGGAAAAAAATGTAGTTTTTCTGTAGCTTTTTGTGCCCAGTGATTCGTACTATGCGATCGCATGAATAGGCTCGCAATCGCATAGAGTAAGCTTCGGGGGTTCATTTTTTTGTTAATCGCGATCGCATATATCCCTTCGCGATCACGAAGGGTAAATTCGGGGAGCCCATAATTTTTTCTATGCGATCGCATTCCCCCTTCCACGATCGCAAGGTGTAAAGTCCCATCCTTCATATTTCTTCTATGCGATCGCGTGGTATTGTCCGCGATAGAAATGCACAGCCATATCACCCTACGCGATCATAATCAAATGTCTGTGATCGCATTGCTCAGAATATTTCACCCTTCGTGATCGTAGCCCGTTGTCCGCGATCGCGTAGAACAAATCCGCCCAGTTATTATAATTCCCAAAAAAAGACCCATTTCGGGAGTTATCAAAGTTTTCACGAACTCCTCCTTCTCCAAGGTCCTTATGCGTCCATTGAAGATTTCTTTAACCAAAACTTTGTGGGTTAGTAATCCTTAACTTGTTTCCTTCATTTTTCATCAACATCTAACGAATTCCTAAGCCTAGAACATGAAGTTAAGGGTAGAAATTAGAGAATGGGGTAGAGTTAGGGATTTTCAATTTAATTGCAATTTAGACCTCATTTTGGGGTCGGATTCTAGAACAAATTATATATTTGTACTTGTGGGTGAATTTATTTTGGCCGGAACCTCGAGTTTCGACCAAGCGGGCCCGGGGTTAATTTTTGGATTTTCGGAAAGAACGATTTATTAAGCATTGGGTTCGTATTGTTTAGCAATTATTGATATTATTAAGTCAATTATTTATAAATACTATTGCATTGGAGCCAACTTCGAAAGGAAAAGCGGTGATTGTGGATTTATTTGGCCGTGAAAGTTGGAGGTAAGTGTTTGGTTTAACCCTAGCTTGAGGGACTAGGAGTTGAGTCTTATTTGCTAATTGCTTCTTGCTACATACGACATATAGGCATGGTGACGAGTATCTATATGTTGGTGTCTAGCATGACCGTGAGTCCTTAAATTGTGAATATTTTCAATTTGTTATATTTCTCTTGCCTTGGTGATGATTCCTATTTGTTGTGAAAGTATATGGGAAGATGGAACTCTTGGAGCATTGGCTCAAGTTATATTAAAATTGTGAAAGTATATGAGATGATTGAACCTTTGGAGTATTGGCTCAAGTTATATAAAAAATTTATGAAAGTATATGAGATGATTGAACCCTTTGGAGCATTGGCTCAAGTTATATTGAAATTGTGAGAGTATATGAGATAATTGAACCCTTTGGAGCATTGGCTCAAGTGATAGGGTGAGTTATGAAATGAAAGTGAAAGGAAGAGAAAGAAATACAAAAAAAATGTGCCTTTGCTGGGTTATTGTTGTTATATTGATTATCTCCCTTGTTGGGATGTTGAAATTATTAATTGTTGTTCCCTTGCCGGGATTTCTATTATTTTTCTATTTACTTCCTTACCCCTTGTTTGTGATTGTTATTTGGGTGAGGAAGATTGTTAAATCACGAAGGTTGATTCCAATGCATTGTTTGTTATTGTAAGAAAAGAGTATAAACCACAAAGGGTGATGCCGTGCATTGTTGTTTAATGTGAGGAAGGATGAGGAAGGAGTGTAAAGCACGAAGGGTGATGTCGTGCCGCACGATGTACCATTCCATGCAGATTCTATTGATTATATGTGAGGAAAGAGAGTAAAAGCACGAAGGGTGATGTCGTGCACGTTTTATTATATCATTGCTTGGTGAGGATGAGAGTAAAAGCACAAAGGGTGATGTCGTATACTTATATCCATTTGTTATTATTTCTTATTGTCATCAGTTTAAGTGAATTAATTGTCTTATTCCACTATTACTGTGAGTTTTTATGTTGACATTTCCCTTTATTGTGTTACTTGTTATTATTGAATCAAGATATCCTTATGCAACGTTATGTCTTGAATTTATGCCATAATTGCTACATGGTTGTGTGAATTAATTGTTGCTTGGCATTATTTGTTTTCCTCAGTGAATCATAATTATTGTGTACTTGTTGTCTTATGAATTCGTATTAATTGTTGTGTTTATTAGAGTAAATTTCATTTGGAAGAAGTGTTGATACAATGAAATGGGATCGGGTTGCACGCCTGCAACGAGAGGTGTATAGACACTGAAATCTGCCTTTAATTTCCTTATCCGTGTTAAAGATAATTTATTGATGTTCCTTATTATTCTCTTGGATTTCTATATTATCTGTTATCCCCGAAGCATGTTCCCTTCCCATTTAAAATGGTTATTATTGTTATTTTCCCACTGTAGATATATATAAAACTGCATAGGTTTATGTGGTGGTCCTGTCTAGCCTCGTCACTACTTCGCCGGGATTAGGCTAGGCACTTACCAGCACAGGGGGTCGGTTGTGCTGATACTACACACTGTGCTCTTTTGCACAGATCCAGGTACCGGACAACAGCAGTAGCTCGAGAGCCAGCCTTCAGTCCACCGAGACTCCGAGGTAGCCTTGGACGCGTCCGCAGGCCTGGCGTCTCCTCTATCTTATATTTCATTTTGTTATCTCATGCTTTTGAGACAAATAGTGTTATATTTCCTTCAAATGGTTGTATTTAGTACTTTTAGTAGTCCGTGAATGTTGTGACACCAGTTCTTGGGTAGAGGCACATGTTGATTTCCGCATTATTGTTCAGCTTATTTAATTTAAGTCTTCCGCTCATTTGACTTATTCTGTTGTATTTTATACTATCACTGTTAATTGATAAAAGAAATAATTTGTTAATGATAAATGTAGTTAAGGGTTGGCTTGCCTAGATCTCATTAGTAAGCGCCATCACGACTCCCGAGGGTGGAAAAATTTGGGTCGTGAAAAGTTGGTATCAGAGCTCTAGGTTACATAGGTCTCACAACTCACGGACAAGATTAGTAGAGTCTCAGGGATCCATAAGGAGACGTCTGTATTTATCCCCCAGAGGCTACAGAGTTAGGAAAAGTTTCACTTCTATTCTTCCCTGTCGTGCGATTTTGTTCTCTCAATGCTAAATTGAAACCTCTACTCGTGTCCTTTTGCGAGCGGTGAGGTCATGTACCGCTTCTTCAGCTAAGCAGCAGCACGGACCAATGATAGATCAACTCTTCTTCGGAGGCTTTGTGGAGGTAAAGGTATTAGAGGTAGAGGTAGAGATGCTAGAGGTGGAGGTAAAGGTATTAGAGGTGGAGGTAAAGGTATTAGAGGTGGAGGTGCAGGTATTGTTCTGGTGTGTGGTAGAGAGGCTTCGATTTTATTCTGCGCTGTATCTGGTCATGCCTAGTAATTATTTGAGTGCCCTATTTATGTGTCTACGCTGGTGGGTGATTCTATTATAGTGGATTGCGTCCATTGCTCACGTATAGTGGTTATTGGTGGTTTTGAAACTCGTGTAGATTTGCTTCTTCTGGACATGGTTGGTTTCGATGTTATATTGGGGATAGACTGGTTATCACGTTAACACGCTATCTTGGATTGTCATGCTAAGACTGTGACTTTAGCTTTGCCGGGTATGCCTCTCTTCGAGTGGAGAGGTACTCCAGGTCATTCTACCCACAGTATTATCTCATATGTGAAGGCTCGGCATATGGTCCAGAAGGGGTGTTTGGCCTACTTGGCTTATGTTTGCGATTCCAGTGCAGAGGTCCCTTCCATCGATTTTGTACCCGTTGTTCGGGAGTTTCCTGATGTTTTTCCTTCAGACCTGTCGCGTATGCCGCCCGATAGGGATATTTATTTTTGCATTGATGTGGCTCCGGTTACTCAGCCCATTTCTATCCTGCCATATCGTATGGCCCCGCCAGAGTTGAAGGAGTTAAAGGACCAGTTGCACGATTTGCTTGAGAAGGGTTTCATTAGACCCAGTGCTTCGCCTTGGGGTGCGCTGGTGTTATTTGTGAAGAATAAGGATGGGTCTATGAGGATGTGCATTGATTACCGGCAATTGAACAAGGTAACAATCAAGAATAAATATCCACTGCCGAGGATTGATGATTTGTTCGATCAGCTTCAGGGTGCCAAGGTATTTTCAAAGATTGACTTGAGATCTGACTACCATCAGTTGAGGATTAGGGCATCCGATGTCCCTAAGACAGCGTTCCGCACTCGGTACGGGCATTATGAGTTCTTGGTTATGTCATTCGGATTGACAAATTCCCCAGCAGCTTTCATGGACTTGATGAACTGAGTGTTCAAGCCCTATTTGGATTCATTTGTGATAGTGTTTGTTGATGATATTTTAATATATTCCCGCAGCCAAGAGGAGCACGAGCAATACCTTATAGTGGCTCTACAGACACTGAGGGATACTCAGTTATATGCCAAGTTCTCCAAGTGTGAGTTGTGACTGAGTTCAGTTGCATTTCTGGGTCATGTTGTATCAGTAGATGGTAATCAAGTTGATCCGAAAAAGATTGAGGCAGTCAAGAACTTGCCTAGACCAGCATCAGCTATAGAGATCCGGATTTTCTTGGGGTTGGCAGGCTACTATCGTCGATTCGTGGAGGGGTTTTCATCTATTGCAGCCTCAATGACCAGATTGACCTAGAAGGGTGCTCAGTTCTGATGGTCGGACGAGTGCGAGGCGAGCTTTCAGAAGCTAAAGACAGCTCTGACTACGGTACCGATTTGGTTTTGCCCCTAGGTTCAGGGCCTTATACAGTTTATTATGATGCTTCCCGTGTTGGGCTTGGTGTCGTGTTGATGCAGGATGGAAAGGTCATTGTCTATGCTTCGAGGCAATTGAAGATTCATGAGAAGAGCTATCCGGTGCATGATTTAGAGTTGGCAGCCATTGTTCATGCATTGAAGATTTGGAGGCATTATCTGTATGGCGTGGCATGTGAGGTGTTCACTGATCATAAGAGTCTTCAGTATTTGTTCAAGCAAAAGGATATGAATTTGAGGCAGAGGAGGTGGTTGGAGTTGTTGAAGGATTATGATATCACTCTTTTATATCAACCGGGGAAGGCCAATGTGGTGGCCGATGCTTTGAGTTGGAAGCCGACCAGTATGGGCAGTCTTGCTTATATTCCGGTCAGTCAGAGGCCACTTGCTTTGGATGTTCAGGCTTTAGCCATTCAGTTCGTGAGATTGGACGCTTCTGAGCCCAGTCGTGTGTTAGCTTGCACGGTCGCTCGTTCTTCACTATTGGAGCGTATCCGTGATCGGCAGTTTGATGATCCCCATTTATGTGTCCTTAGAGGCATAGTGTGGAGAGGAGGTGCCAAGAAGATTACATTAGATGCTGATGGAGTCTTGCGATTACAGAGGCGAGTTTGTGTGCCCAATGTGGATGGGCTCCAAGAGCTGATTTTAGAGGAGACTCATAGTTCCCGGTACTCTATTCATCCGGGCGCCGCGAAGATGTATCAGGATTTATGGAAGCATTATTGGTGGCGTAGAATGAAGAAGGATATTGTAGCATATATGGCTCGTTGTTTGAATTGTCAGCAGGTTAAGTATGAGCATCAGAGGCCTAGTGGTTTATTTCAGAGGATTGAGCTTCCCGAGTGGAAGTGGGAGCAGACCACTATGGACTTCGTTACTACACTTTCATTGACTCGGAAGAAGTTTGATGCAGTTTGGGTCATTGTTGATAGGCTGACCAAGTCAACGCATTTCATTCCTGTGACAGTCTCATATTCATCCGAGAGGTGAGCTGAGATCTATATTCGGGAGAATGTTCGCCTCCATGGTGTGCCAGTATCTATCATTTCGGACCGGGGTACGCACTTTACCTCGCGCTTCTGGATAGCAGTTCAGCGAGAGTTAGGCACACAGGTTGAGTTGAGCACAGCATTTCATCCCCGGACGGACAGTCCGTCCAAGCGAACTATTCAGATTTTGGAGGATATGCTCTGAGCTTGTCTTATTGACTTTGGAGGTTCGTGGGATCAGTTTTTGCCCTTAGAAGAGTTTGCCTACAACAACAGCTACCAGTCGAGCATTCAGATGGCTCCTTTATATGGTAGGCGATGTCGATCTCTGGTCGGATGGTCTGAGTCGTGAGAGGCTCGGTTGTTGGGTACAAATTTGGTTCAGGAGGCCTTGGATAAGGTCAAGATCATTCAAGATAGGCTTCGTTCAGCTCAGTCTAGGCAAAAGAGCTATGCAGATCATGAGATTCGAGATGTAGCTTTCATGGTTGGTGAACGGGTATTGCTCCGAGTGTCGCCTATGAAGGGCGTGATGAGATTTGGGCAGAAGGGCAAGATTAGCCCAAGATTCATTGGTCCGTTTGAGATTCTTGATTGAGTAGGAGAGGTGCCTTATAGACTTGCGTTGCTGCTTAGCTTGTCAGTCGTGCATCCAGCTTTCCATGTGTCTATGCTTCAGAGGTATCACGGCGATCCAGCCCACGTGTTAGATTTCAGCACTGTCCAGTTGGACAAGGACTTATCTTAAGAGGAGGAGCCGGTAGCTATTTTAGACCGGCAGGTTCGTCAGTTCAGATCCAAGAGTTTGCCCTCTGTTCGGGTTCAGTGGAGAGGTCAGCCTCCTGAGGCATCGACCTGGGAGTCCGAGTCCGATATGCGGAGCCGTTACCCCCATCTTTTCTCTGACTCGGGTACTTCTTTCTTTTGTCCGTTCGAGGACTAATAGTTGTTTTAGAGGTGGAGAATGTGATGATCCAAACGGTCATCACGTGTTTTAAATCGAATTATATGACTCCGAGGCCTTGAAAACATTATTTAGGGTCGCCTCGGTTTGTGTCCGCAGTCCGGGCGCGTAGCCGGAAAGTCTAAATATGAAATTATGTGAAAAATGCTAAGTTTTGATATTAAAATGAATAAATTTGACTTTGGTCCATTTTTGGGAAAACGGACTCGGACCTGTGATTTGTTGGTCTCGGAGGGTCCGTAGGAAAATATGGGACTCGGGCGTATGCCCGGAATCGAATTCCAAGGTCCCAAGCCCGAGAAATGAATTTTTGAGTAAAATTATTTTCTGGAAATATTTAAGGAAATTGGAAATGAAATTTGATTAGAACGTGTTGGTATCGGGCCCGTATTTTGGTTCTGGCGCTCGGTACAGGTCTTATATATGTTTTAAGTCCTTCCTGTAAAGTTTGGTTAAAATCAGACGTCATTTGACGTGTTTCGGACTTAAAGTTCTAAATATGAAACTTGAGGAAGTTCGATAAAATTCTTTGATTTTGAGGATTTATCCGATTTCCATGATGTTATTTTGGCGATTTGATCGCACGAATAAGTCAGTAGGATGCTTTTGAGGTTGTGTGCATATTTGGTTTGGAGCCCCGAGGGATCAGGTGAGTTTTGGATAGGCGCTGGGGTGTTCTAGACTTGGAAAAAAATCTTGTTTTTCTACAGCTTTTTGTGCCCAGTGATTCGTACTATGCGATCGCATGAATAGGCTCGCGATCACATAGAGTAATCTTCAGGGGTTCCTTTTTTTGTTAATCGCGATCGCATAAGTCCCTCCACGATCGCGAAGGGTAAATTCGGGAGTCCATAATTCATTCCCCTTCCGTGATCGCAATGTGTAAAGTCCCAGCCTTCGTCTTTCTTTTATGCGATCGCGTGGTATTGTCCTCGATCGCAGTGCACAGCCATATCACCCTATGTGATTGCAATCAAATGTCCACGATCGCAGTGCTCAGCAAATTTCACCCTTCGCGATCGTAGCCCGTTGTCCGTGATTGCGTAGAACAAATCCACCTAGTTATTTTAATTCCCAAAAACAGAACCATTTCGGGAGTTATCAAATTTTTCATGAACTCCTCCTTCTCCAAGGTCCTTAGGCATCCATTGAAGATTTCTTTCACCAAAACTTCGTGGGTTAGTAATCCTTAACTCGTTTCCTTCATTTTTCATCAACATCTAATGAATTCCTAAGCCTAGAACATGAAGTTAAGGGTAGAAATTAGAGAATGGGGCAGAGTTAGGGCTTTTCAAATTAATTGCGATTTAGACCTCGTTTTGGGGTTGGATTCTAGAACAAATTATATATTTGGACTCGTGGGTGAATGGGTGAATTTATTTTGGTCCGAACCTCGAGTTTTGACCAAGCGGGCCTGGGGTTAATTTTTGGATTTTCGGAAAGAATGATTTATTAAGCATTGGATTCGTATTGTTTAGCAATTATTGATATTATTAAGTCAATTATGTATAGATACTATTGTATTGGAGCCAAATTCGAAAGGAAAAGCGGTGATTGTGGATTGATTTAGACAGGAAGTTCGAGGTAAGTGTTTGGTTTAACCCTAGATTAAGGGACTAGGAGTTGAGTCTTATTTGCTAATTGCTTCTTGTTACGTACGACGTATAGGATGGTGACGAGTATCTATACGTTGGTGTCTAGAATGACCGTGAGTCCTTAAATTGTGAATATTTTGAATCCGCTGTATTTCTCTTGCCTTGGTGATGATTCCTATTTGTTGTGAAAATTTGTGAAAGTATATGAGATGATTGAACCCTTGGAGCATTGGCTCAAGTTATATTAAAATTGTGAAAGTATAGGAGATGATTGAACCTTTGGAGCGTTGACTCAAGTAATATAAAAAAATTGTGAAAGTATATGAGATGATTGAACCCTTTGGATCATTGGCTCAAGTTATATTAAAATTGTGAGATTATATGAGATGATTAAACCCTTTGGAGCATTGGCTCATGTGATAGGGTGAATTATGAAATGAAAGTGAAAGGAAGAAAAAGAAATACAAAAAAATGTGCCATTTCCGGGTTATTGTTGTTATATTGATTATCTCCCTTGCTGGGATGTTGAGATTATTAATTGTTGTTCCCTTGCCTGGATTCCAATTATTATTCTGTTTACTTCCTTTCCCCTTGTTTTTGATTGTTGTTTGGGTGAAGAAGAGTGTTATAGCACGAAGGGTGATGCCGTGCATTATTTGTTATTGTAAGAAAAGAGTGTAAAGCACAAAGGGTGATGTCGTGCATTATTGTTTAGTGTGAGGAAGGAGTGTAAAGCACGAAGGGTGATGTCGTGCCGCACGATGTACCATTCTGTGCTGATTCTATTGATTATATATGAGGAAAGAGATTAAAAGCACGAAGGGTGATGTCGTGCACGTTTTATTATATCATTGCTTGGTGAGGATGAGAGTAAAATCACGAAGGGTGATGCCGTGCACTTATTGCCATTTGTTATTATTTCTTATTGTCATCAGTCTAAGTGCATTAATTGTCTTATTCCACTATTACTGTGATTATTTATGTTGACATTTCTCTTTATTGTGTTACTTGTTATTATTGAATCAAGGTATCCTTATGCAACGTTATGTCTTGAATTTATGCCATAATTCCTACATGGTTATGTGACTTAATTGCTACTTGTCATTATTTGTTTTCCTCAGTGAATCATAATTATTGTGTACTTGTTATCTTATGAATTCGTATTAATTATTGCATTTATTAGAGTAAATTTCATTTAGAAGAAGTGTCGATATAATGAAATGGGATCGGGTTGCACGCCTGCGACGAGAGGTATATAGACAGTGAAATCTACCTTTAATTTCCTTATCCGTGTTAGAGATAATTTATTGATGTTCCTTATTATTCTCTTGGATTTCTGTATTATCTATTATCCCCGGAGCATGTTCCCTTCCCATTTAAACTAGTTATTATTGTTATTTTCCCATTGTAGATATATATATAACTGCATAGGTTTATGTTGTGGTCCTGTCCAGCCTCGTCACTACTTTGCCGGGATTAGGCTAGGCACTTACCAGCACATGGGGTCGGTTGTGCTGATACTACACACTGTGCTGTTTTGCACAGATCCAGGTATCGGACAGCAGCAGTAGCTCAGGAGCCAGCCTTCAATCCATCGAGATTCCAAGGTAACCTTGCACGCATCCACAGGCCCGGCGTCTCTTCTGTCTTATATTTCATTCTGTTATCTCATGCTTTCGAGACAAACAATGTTATGTTTTTTTCAAACGTTTGTATTTACTACTCTTAGTAGTCCGCAGATGTTGTGACACCAGTTCTTGGGTAGAGGCACATGTTTATTTTTGCATTATTGTTCAGCTTATTTAATTTAAGTCTTCCGCTCATTTGACTTATTCCGTTGTATTTTATACCATCACTGTTAATTGATAAAAGAAATAATTTGTTAATGATAAATATAGTTAAGGGTTGGCTTGCCTAACTCTCATTAGTAGACGCCATCACGACTCCCGAGGGTGAAAAAAATCCAGGTCGTCACACTTTAAGTACAGAAGCGTAGTATGAGTACATAAACAACATGTACCCTGCCAGTATCCAGTCTAACCTCGAAGAAGTAGTGACGAGAGGTCGACTTGACACTTAGAAGGTCAATAACAATAATATATAAGGGATATATATATATATATATATATATCGAATTCAGTCGCATCATGCAATAACTTACATTTCAAGGCTTTTAAACAGAGAAAATCATGGTAAATTCCACATATATATCATGAGCACATTATGCCGAGGTCGTATGGCTCGATCCAATATAATAATTGTGCACTGCTAGAAGGTCGAATGGCGCGAACCATAGATGCATCTATTTCTACCGAGGCGATCGACCTGATCCACATATAGCAATTGTTGTCAAAAAAGCACATAAAGGTGCATTTATAGTCA
The DNA here is from genome assembly GCA_026770625.1 of Nicotiana glauca. Taxonomy (NCBI): domain Eukaryota; kingdom Viridiplantae; phylum Streptophyta; class Magnoliopsida; order Solanales; family Solanaceae; genus Nicotiana; species Nicotiana glauca. The sequence goes on along the minus strand of MU761666.1, from coordinate 80,651 downwards.
AATAAGTTCATACAAGTTCTCAAGTAAGTGCGTACATTCATTTATATTTATTTCAATCCCTACCATGTCCTAAGAGACCTCAGTAGCAAGCAAGAAAGTAAGCAATAAAAATATGGCATGATGCGGGTCCTAAACTACACGGACAATTAGCAGAATAGTATCTACGTACGCACTCTCGTCACCACGTACATACGTAGCCCCCACCGACATTTACATACACTTATTTAATTCACCTAGGGACTTATTTATCTCTTACGAGGTTAGAAAGGAGACTCACCTTGCTCCAAATCTTACTTTCAATATCAAGACCGCGCTCAAACCCTCAATTCGGAGCCGAACAATCCAAAACTAATCAAACGGGGTAAGAACTAGTCAATACAAGCTCAAGAGATCATATTCTAATTATTAAGGAAATTTCCCAACCCTAAACACAAGTTTCCTAAAATCCATCCCCAGGCCCACGTGCCCGAATTCCGGAAATTCTCGAGGGTAGTTGTCACCCATAACCTAAGGATTAAGAATATATGATTTTTACTTCATTCCATGACAAACTTCCTGGTAAAATCTTATTTTTATCAAACCCTAGGTTTTACTCTAATCCCATAATTTCTACAAATCTTCAGGTGTTAATCTACCCTAGAACCAAGTATTAAACTCACATTAAGTAGGAGTAACTTACCTCACAGTGGCTAGGTTGAAATCCCCTCTTGGAAGCTCCCAAATTGCCCCAAACAATGAGTGAAATATGTCAAAAATGACACATTCCCGTATTAAATGAAGGCACTACGTTTCCACACATGCGGTTAGGGGACCGCATCCGCGGTCTCGCTTCTGCGAGGAAGTGTCCGCATCTGCGGACTTTTCTTGGGCTAGCTGGGGGCCACATCTGTGGTGGGTGGACCTCTCCTACGGTCTCGCACCTGCGGCCGTTTAACCGCATGTGCGGTTATGACAACAAACTGTAACATCAGCCCTTTCCCAAGTTTTCTATCTCAACTCGAGCCTCATCCGATTGATGCCCGGGGCCCCCGGTGCCCCGCCCGAACATACCAATAAGTTTGAAATCATAAAACAGACTCACTCGAACCCTCGAAATGCCCAAAACAACGCTAAATCTACGAATCACCTCCTAAAACCAATTGGATCAAACTTATGAACTTCAAGTTCTTCAATTCACATCCAATGCGACGAAACACACTTATACTACTCGAATTGACACCAAATTTCGCATGCAAGTCTTAAATGAAAATATGGAACTATTCCCGATTTTAGAATTCTGTTCGGACCACGATAAAACAAAAACCCGCTCCAAACCAAATATTTAAGAACTTAGAAATCCTTAAGGAATCAACTTTCACTATTAGGTATCAAAACGCTCCCGGGTCATCCAAAACCCAATCCGGGTTTATGCCCAAGTCCAAAATCATCATACGAACCTGTTGGAACCTTCAAATCCGGATTCCAAGGTCGTTTGCTCAAAATGTTGACCGAAGTCAAATTTGGCCTTTTAAGCAAACCTTAAGGAACCAAGTGTTCCGATTTAAATTCAAACTATTCCAAATCCCAAACCAACCATCCCTGCAAGTCATAAATCAGTAAAAGTAAGTACGGGAAGTCTTATTTAGGGGAACGGGGTTCTAGAAAGAAAAATGACCAGTCAGGTTGTTACATTCTCCACCTTTTAAACAAACATTCGTCCTCGAACGGGTTTAGATTCATGCCTGAAATGATGAATAAGTGCGGATATCTGTTCCGCATGTCCTCCTCGGACTCCCAGGTCGCCTCCTTGACTGGTTGGCCCCTCCATTGGACCTTTACTGCGGAAATCTTCTTGGATCTCAACTGGCGATCTTGTCTATCAATTATGGCAACCGATTCCTCCTCGTAGCCCAAGCTCTCATCTAGATAAACAGTACTGAAGTCTAATACATGAAACAAGTCGACGTGATACCTCCGAAGCATACATACGTGAAAAAATTGGATAAACTCCCAATAAGCTGGGAGGTAATGCAAGCTCAAAGGCAACCTCCCCAACTCACCTCAACACCTCAAAAGGGCCTATAAACCTGGGGCTCAACTTGTCCTTCTTCCCGAATCTCATAATACCCTTCATCAGCGAGACTTTCAAGAGAACCTTCTCGCCAACCATGAATGATACATCTTGTGTTTTCTGATCTGCATAAATCTTCTATCTGGACTGAGCTGTGCGAAATCTCTCTTGAATCAACTTTATCTTCTCCAAGGCGTCTTTCACCAAGTCTATACCATACAACTTAGCCTCACCAGGCTTAAACCAACCGATAGGAGAACGACATTGCCGACCGTATAAAGCCTCAAAAGGAGCTATCTCGATGCTGGACTGATAACTATTGTTGTAAGAAAACTCGGCCAAAGGCAAGAACTGATCCCACTACCCTCCAAAGTCAATCACACATGCTCTAAGCATATCCTTCAGAATCTGAACTGTCCGCTACGACTGGCCACCGGTCTGTGGGTGAAATGTTGTGTTGAGCTATACCCGGGTCCCCAACTCACTCTGTACGGCTCTCCAGAAATGGGAAGTGAACTTAAGGCCTCTATATGATATGATGGAAATAGGCTCACTATGCAACCGAACTATCTCCCGAATGTAGATCTGAGCCAACCTCTCTGAAGTATAAGTTGTCACCACCGGAATGAAGTGTGCTGACTTGGTCAACTTGTCGACAATGACCCAAACTGCATCAAACTTCTGTAATGTCCGCGGCAACCCAACGACGAAGTCCATAATAATGCGCTCCCACTTCCACTCTGGTATAGGCATTTTGCTGAAGTAGGCCACCTGACCTCTGGTGCTCATACTTAACCTGCTGCAATTCAAGCACCTGGCCATGTACTCAACCATGTCTTTCTTCATTCACCGCGACCAATAATGCTGTCTCAAGTCACAATACATCTTCATAGCACCTGGATGAATAGAATACAGTGAACTGTGTGCCTCCTCTAGAATCCTCTCTCTCAAGCCATCGACATTAGGAATGCATAGGCGACCCTAGAGTCGTAGAGAACCATCCTCGCCAATAGAAACCTCCTTGGCACCACCTTACAGCACTCTGTCTAAGAACTGTCAAATGCGGATCATCAAACTGCCGAGCCTTGATCTGCTCCAATAATGATGACTGAGAAACAACACACGCAAGGACTCGACTGGGCTCTGAAATATCCAACCTCATGAGTCTGTCAGCCAATGACTGAATGTCCAAAGCTAGTGGCCTCTCCTCTACTGGAATGAATGCCAAACTGCCCACACTCTCTGCTTTCCTACTTAAGGCATCTGCGACCACATTTGCCTTGATCGGATGATAAAGAATGGTGATGTCATAATCCTTCAGTAACTCAAGCCATCTACACTGCCTCAAATTGAGATCCCTCTGCTTGAACAAATTCTATAAACTACGATGATCAGTATAAACCGTATAGGACACCCCATACAGATAATGCCTCCATATCTTAAGAGCATGAACAATCATGGCCAACTCTAGATCGTGTATAGGGTAATACATCTCATCAATCTTCAGTTGAGGTGAAGCATATGCAGCAACTCGAGCCTCCTGCATCAATACACATCCCAAACCGACAGTATGCAATACACCGTATATGTCCACGAACTGGAAGGCAACACTAGAACCGGTATTATAGTCAAAGTTTTCTTGAGCCTCTGGAAGCTCGTCTCACAATCATCGGACAAGCGGAAAGGAGCACCCTTTTGGGTCAATCTGGTCAAAGGTGCTGCAATGGATGAAAAGCCCTGCATAAATCAGCAATAATAACCTACCAATCCCAGGAAACACCGGATCTCGATCACTGAAGTAAGGTGTGGCCAACTCTGAACTATTTCAATCTTCTTGGGATCCACCTTAATACCATCTCTTGACACAACATGCCCCAAGAATGCCACTGACTCAAGCCAAAACTCACACTTGAATAACTTAGCATATAGATTTTGCTCTTGCATGGTCTGAAGCACTACTCTCAAATGCAGCTCGTGCTCCCTCAGGCTACGCGAGTATATCAATATGTCATCAATGAAGATAATGAAAAAGGAATCAATATAAGGCCTGAACACTGTAGACATGTGATTTTTGACCCTCCTCAAGATTTTTTATATTTTAGCATGTAAATATTTAATTTAGGCCTAATATAGCTATTTCAACTATTTTTTACTTCTTTCCTTTATTTTCGTTATAAAAATGGAAAATTACAAAAAAATATTTTAGCTTATGTATCTTTCATAAATTTAAATAAAAATATACAAAAATAGTACATAATTTTTATCTTTACATAATCTTGAAAATACAAAAATATATAATACTTTCATGTTAGCTTTTGCATTGTGTAGTATTTTTATCTTATTTTAAAAGGAGTCAATTAAGGTGTTGGATCACAATTTTAAGAGTTTTAGAGCCCAATTCTTGGTCCAATTCGGATTAGTCCATTAAGCCTAGGGACCCTTCTAGACTCTTATTTGAAACAAAACAAATAAAAAGACCCTAAGGACTTAACACAAAAAGACCTAGGGACTAATGGGAAAATACACAAAAATACACCTAAACCTAGACTCTACATATAAAGTAATACTTAAAAATCTGAAGAAAAAAAAACAAGGGGAACACCTATACTCTAAGGCAGCTGCGCAGAACAATACACACGACCTTCCCCCCTTTCCGATCGATCCTCTTATCCAAGTAGCCATAGATCTGAGAAACAAAAAACTAATAGACTCTTCTAATCTAAAAGAAGACACCATTAGCTTCCACTTCAACCTCAAATAAACCCTTTCTCTTTCTCGACTGAACAGAATCGGCGACCCTTCCCCATCACCAGAAACTAGCGCACACCACCCTCTGCCATCTCCCTCACTCCAAACACACACACACACGCACAGTCGTAGCTCCACTAAAGTAACATCGTGAAGCTTCGTCCATGGCCACATGTTTTTATCACTACCATAGGTCTATTAGTGAACCACCATGAACGACTCTTTAAGATTGAGTTCATCAGCAAAGATCGAGTTTCTCTGGCAACGTTTGAGGTCTGTTTGAGGTCGCCGGTGAGGTCCAGCTTGAGTTCCGGCGAGTTCAAGTCTGTCGCTGTCCATTGACTTCCGTCCGAGGTTCTGTTTCTTTTTGTAAGATACCTGCTGCTTTTTGTTTCCATGCCAAAGTTTATCAACTCATGAATGTTTTCAATTGAAATAATGCTCTTGTTATGATGTGGTTGAATTTAGTTTTACTGATTTTATAAAACATATATCTTTCCTTTGAATTATGAGCATGTGGCATTAATCTTTCGTTATTAGTTTTGTTTTTTTGAAAGTTTAATTAAAAACTCAGTGTGTACTAGTGTTAAGCCTTGGATTTTTAATTCGAATTAATAGATGTTGGGTTTAATAGTGACGTGATTTGTTGATGGCTATGGGTACGGTTCCCGTGGCATGGTTACGATATGTGAATCTCAATTTGGGGGTGCATTTCATGTGACTTGATCGTAACAACTTCGAATTATAAAATCCTTTGAAATTAGAAATCGAGGTGTGCCCTTTAGTGAATTTTCATGGCCCTCGCAAATTGAAAGTGGGTAGTTGCTTTAGGCGCGCTATTTTAAAATTTACTTTCCTAAATTCGGGTGCACATTTATGTGACCCAAATCCAAATCTCAATGTTAGATAAAATGTGTTATGGACTGCGGGTACATTTATGTGACGTAGTTCGAAACATATTTTAAATGATGTGGGAATCTTCCTTTAATTAATTAAATAAAAGCGGTTGAAAAGTAAAATTGCACATAGGTTTAAAATATTTTCAAAATCAGATAATTATGCCAATTATAGCAGTTGAGCGACCGTGCTAGAACCACAAAACTCGGGAATGCCTAACACCTTCTCCCGGGTTAACAGAATTCCTTACCCGAATTTTTGGTTCACGGACTGTAATACAAAGTCAATCCTTTCCTCGATTCGGGATTTAAACCTGTGACTTGGGACACTATAAATATCCCAAATGGTGACTCTGAATCTCTTAATAAAATAATCCTTTTTCGATTGTTCTTTAATTGGAAAAATTTCATTTATTATACCCTTCGCGGGTGTAGTGAAAAAAGAGGTGTGACAGCTCTGGTGACTCTGCTGGGGAGAAGAACCCAAAACTTCTGGTTCAGGGTTCATAATTCGAGCTTGGAATAATTGTTATATTTTGGCTTTATCTGTTGTCTGATTTTATTACATGTTTGGGCCTAATCTGCTAAATGATGCTTTTACCGCTTTGATATTATCTGAACTGTATATAAATTGCTATGAAACCCTTATCTTCTCTCTCTTGAGGAGTGCACGCTGGTCGTGACTTCTTTCTGTTAGTGTCATATCCCAAATAAAACGAGGTTCAGACAAGTTGCAAAGCCGGATGATCTTTTGGTTACCGGTATGCAGCCCCTCTCGACTCGAGTTGTCTGCTCGGGTAAGCCAGGTCTAGAACAAATAAACCCAGGTTTTAAACCTAGAATAACATAGCCTCATGCTGGATCCCTAGTAGGAATATTTGTTTGCATCATGTGCATTTGACTTTGGGGACTCAAATACAGGGGTTGGGTCCGTCTAGGACAGGTGTACCCAAATTAAAAGACCATCCTGATGCATCTGTCTGCTTAGGCTGGCTTTTAGAATATGGAAAGAAAAATAAAAAAAAAAAAATCAAAAAAAAAAAGAAAAGAGAAAGAAGAAAAAGAAAAGAGTGAGATGTAGGTATTTGAAATATCCTGAAACTCTGTTGAAATTTTGAAAAATAGAAAAAGAAAAGTCATTTCAAAATAAGTCATGTTTTTCCTGTTCCGTCAAAATTGGCGAACTACGCGGGTCTAATTCTCACCGGATGTGAGATACGTAGGCAAACCTCATGGGTTCCTACCCATAATTTTAAAAAAATCCAAAAATATTTTCCTTTACTTCCTTCTTTAGAAAGTCTTTCTTTTAGACCCAAATTTTTAAAAAATACAAAATATTTTATTTTAATTTCTTCTTACAATCCAAAAATATTTTCGTTCTTCTTTCAAAAAATTCAAAAGAAAATTCATGATTCAAAAATATTTTCTCTTTTCTTTAGAAGTATGTCTTTCATAAATTCAAAAATAAAAGTTCAAAAATCTAAAAATATTTTCTTTCTTCTTTAGAAGTTTTTCTTTTAAAATTCAAAAAAAAAAAATCAAAAAATCTTTTCTTTCTTCTTTATATAAGTCTTTCTTTCGAAAATTAAAAAAGAAAAAAAAAGAGAATAAAAATAGTTAGTTTACTTGCTTTATTCCTGATCTTCCCGAACTACGCAAGATCTGATTCATGTTCCCACATGATACGTAGGCAACCCACATCAGGTTCGATCACCATTAAAAAAATGAAAAAAAAACATGAAAAAAATGTGAAAAAATGAAAAAAAAAATGTTGATAATAATAAGGACTGACTGAATGGAGACTGACTGAATCCATTATAACATGTTTTGTTTTGAATTGTGAAGTAAGTTGAGGTGGTCATTTTGTGGTAAGCAGACAGCACAAGATTCATGGAAAAATGATAACTGACACCGAAGTTATTACAAGTTCTCAAGAGACGCAAGGTTAGAGGGTTCGAGAAGACTCTACTGTGGTTGAGGAAAATAGAATACTGAGACAGCAAATGACCAAAATGTGTCAAGCATGGGCCAATGGCCGAGGACAGCCTTGTCATGTGTCACAATTTGCTACACAGCAAGAGCAGTACCACTCGTACTTGTTTGATCTTCCTGCAAACATTGAGAAGCCTGCCCGAAAGATGGTACAAGAAAAAATGACCCAAAGAGTGAAAATCTTAAAACAACGGTTGCAAAATCTATGTTACCTTCAAAGATCTATGTATGTTTCCCGATGTCCACTTGCCTCCTGGTTTCAAGACTCCCAAATTTGAAAAGTATGATGGACATGGAGACCCCATAGCCCACCTGACAAGGTATTGCAATCAGCTAAGAGGTGCGGGACGAAATGAAGAATTGCTGATAGCTTATTTTGGGGAAAGCCTTATGGGAGTAGCATCCGAATGGTTCTTGGGTCAAGACACATCTCACTAGTACGTCTGAAATGACATGGCACGGGCCTTTGTCAAATAGTTCCAATACAACATCGTCATTGCCCCAGACCGCAATTCCCTTTCAAAGTTAAAGAAGAAACCAACTAAAAGTTTCAGGGAATATGCCATTAAATGGAGAGAACAAGCAGCTAGAGTTAAGCCACCCATGGATAACCACGAGCTAATCACCGTCTTTCTTAAGGCTTAAGAGCCAGATTATTTTCAAAACATGATATCCGTTGTGGGCAAATCCTTCTCGGAAGCAATCAAAATGGGAGAAATGGTAGAGAATGGTCTTAAGAAAGGCAAAAATATAAGTCAAGCAGTTCTTAAAGCCACAACTCGGGCTGTCCAGGTTGAATCTGATAATTTCAGTGACACAAATGAGAAGGATAAAGAAATCATGATGACAACAGGGTCGAGAAGAGGTCCGGGAGAGCAGCTCGAAGGTATCCGTAGCCTCATCAGGTTTCCCATGACTCCCCTGAGCAGTACTATCACCCTCAGAACCCACCATACTCTGTTGATCTACCTCAGTATGTTGTCCAGCCACCAAATCACCCAAGAAGGCGAGCACGAGCATCACAAAATCTCCACCAGCCTCCACAAAATTTTCAAGTGCCTTATAAACCACATCCAAGCCAGGGGTATAGAAGGGAACAAAAGTTGAAAGATAATTTTATACCAATAAGAGAGTCTTATGTAAGCTTATTGAGAAGTTAAAGCATTATGGCATGATTGCACCCATTCCTCCAAATTATGTAGACCCACGTGCAAGAAGCTTTGATCTTTCTAAAAGGTGTGAATACCATTCTAATGCCCAGGGGCACAATGTTGAAAGTTGTCGAGATTTGAAAAGATAAATAGAAAGGATGATCCAGGAAAACCTGATTGTGATTCAAGACAGTGATACCCAGAATATCACGCAGAATCCTTTGCCTGCACAGGATGATGCACACTTTGTGGGGACGATACCTGGTGACATTGAGTATGAGAATCCTCTCGGAAATATGATGATTGAAATTGGAGAAGGCCATGGTGATTTTGATGAGAAAATTTGTGGCTAAATGTCAAGCTTAGAAATTGAAAAGTCATTCTTTCCTTACTAGGAAGGAATCTTGGTAGTTTGTTTTGATGTTTTTTTAGCCATCTGGGTTGTTTCAGGGTTGTGATCCAAATTTTATTTGTTTCATTGAGTCAAACCTTTCTATCCATCCATTATATCTGTGTGAGTCTTGTCCGTTTGTTTTGTTGCTATTTTCATTATTCGGGTTATTTTAGGGTTGTAACTCGGATTTTAGGTTACTTGTTTATCTTTCAAACCCTTTCATCCTTTACTCAATAAAATATAGTTTGTCCTTTTGTGTCATTCTGCTCTTAGTTCTTTTCTCGCTAGTTGTAATAACATGGCATGCATGAAGAAATTTTGGCCAGATCTTAAAAAATGATTTAATCTGGAATTGGATAGCTGAAAAAAAACACTTTTGAGGATGAATAAAGAGTTGAAATACTTTGGAATTAAGGTCGAGTAAGATTTACCTTCAAGTCATTGTGAAGATCGGGCTTGAGGATGTTTAATCAGTTGAAGTTTGTTGGAAAGTTTGATATTAAGGGATGGAAAGTGTATTGTGACCACGACACACCAGGAAGACAAACATGTTCGTCAATGTTGTGATCATGAAAAGATACTGTGTTTGGCGTTCTCGAGGTTGGGAGGCCCTTTTTCTGCTGCCCAAATAATTTATATCCTTTGTCTCCCCTTTGAGCCTATGCTATTTTCTTTTACCACCCTCTTTTGGAATCAAGTTTAGAGTTAAGAGTCCCAAAAAACGGGAAAAAGAAAAAGAAAAAAAAAGTTCATGTCCCAAGAGTACAAGCTGGGGAAATTTTCAAGTGAAAAAAAAATGAAGTCTGTCAAAGGTCCATGTCCCCAGAAAATAGAAGCTGAGGCAACTTGTTTGAAAAAAAAAGACAAAAAAAAAGAGAAAGAAAGAAAAAAAATAGAAATAGAAAGAAGATGAAAAGAAAATTATTTAGGTCAGATGTTTGAATTACATTAGACCTGATTCCTTTAAAAGGATACTTAGGCAGCCTCACAATTCGGTCCAGCCAAATAAGAATCCAAGAAAAAAAAAGAAAATAAAAAAAATAAAAATCCCAAAAATCCCCAATAGCTGAAACTGGGGAGAGATTTTATTTCGTTTTTGAAAGAGTCGATTCCAAGAGTTGTAAGTATACAATCCTATCATTTTGAGTCTACTCTGAGCCTTCATACCGACACTTCTTTCCAACCCTATCCAAAAACCTTCCCAACAAGACCTCCCAGTGAGCCTTCAAGAATGTCAAGAAACGCATGCAATGATCAACAATTTTCACACGACATAGAAAACTGTCAAGTTGCTCACAAAAGAAAGTGAAAAAGAAACAGAAAAAATCAAAGAGTCTTACTAGTGAAAACCCTCACGGGCATTGTAAGACGACGGTAGGCAGAGATGAATAAATGAGAGAGACTTATTGGTGAAAACCCCTCGGGCAGTACTTGTCGAAAGTGAGTTGTGAAGCTGATGCGAAGAATTGGCATAAACAAGCCCGACTTCAAAGGTCATAAGAATGGTAAAAGGGAAGATTGGATTAGTTTTGGTAGATCGGCTGTTAAGTCCAAAATGTATATCATGATCATTAAAGCTAGTTATTAAAAAAAGGAAAAAAAAACTCTTCCTTTTGTCCTTCCGACAGGGGGCATTTCTTGTTAATATTCGTTTCTTTGCATCATTGTGTCTTTCACTCCGAGTCAGTCCTTGTCAAAACAAGCAAGAAAAGATTTCAAAATCTTCTACCAGCTTTTCAATTGCACAAAGTAAATGTAGCCAGCATATTCAGTTGTTATTGTCAAAATACCTTGAGGATTCATGCAAAGGCCTCTCCCCAAAAGACTCTTGTCAGCCTACTTGGCACAAGCAAAGATAAATGCTGATTCTCTCTGACAGAAAAATTTCTCAAAAAGTGGGAAGTCATTCGAGATATCAGAAAAGGTCACCTAAGTAAAGATCTCTAGTTGGGATAAGGCTGATTGAGCCACAAATACAAATGGTAATGGGTGTAAAACAATCAGGGTTGACGCAGAGCAAAAGTCTACTGAGACTGACTCAAGCTAATTGAGCAGAAGCCAAGCTGCCCAAGACTCAAGTCCACAAACCAACCACCATTTTCAAAACTGACAAATTTCTCTTTGTATGAAACAGGAACAAAGCAGTGTAAGGAATATGGTTCAAAAAAAAAGAAGAAAAAAAGAAAACAAAAAACAAAAATGAGAAAAAGAAAAGAAGAGAGGAGCCTACAAAGGGAAGTTTCTCAAATCTTTGCTTCTATTTGTTTTTCTATTGTGCATAAAATCTTTACATTGATCTTCACATTTTTTCCTCCTAGGATAAAAAGTCCTAGTCTGATGGATTTTCCTCCCAATAAAAATCTTAGTCTGATGAATTTTTCTCCTAAGATAGAAGACCTAGTCTGATGAATTTTCTCCTAGGATAAACATCTTAGTCTGATGAATCTTTCTCCTAAGATAGAAAACCTAGTCTGATGAATTTTTCTCCTAAGATACGAAAAAAGAGACCTAGTCTGATGAATTTTCTCCTAGGATAAACATCTTAGTCTGATGAATCTTTCTCCTAAGATTGAAGACCTAGTTTGATGAATTTTCTCCTAGGATCAAGGTCTTAGTCTGATGAACCTTTCTCATAAGATAGAAAACCTATTCTGATGGACTTTCTCCTAGGATAAACATCTTAGTCTGATGAATCTTTCTCCTAAGATACAAAAATAAATCTTAGTATGATGAATTTTTCTCCTAAGATAGAATACCTAGTCTGATGAATTTTCTCCTAGGATAAACATCTTAGTCTGATGAATCTTTCTCCTAAGATAGAAAACCTAGTATAATGAACTTTCTCCTAGGATCAAAATCTTAGTCTGATAAATCTTTCTCATAAGATTCCAAAAAAAAGAACATAGTCTGATGAATTTTCTCCTAGGATCGCAATCGTAGTCTGATGAATCTTTCTCCTAAGATAGAAAACCTAGTCCGATGAATTTTCTCCTGGGATAATAATTTTTTTAAAAAAGAAAGAAAGAAGGGAAGTCTGAATTTGAAAAAAAAAAGGTCAATTTTTAGTTTTCTTAAGCTATCAATGTTCAGTTTTCTTGAAATCAGGGGCCCCGCCTGGAGAATAGGGTCAGTCTTTATTTTAGTGAAGCTTAGTTTTTAATTTTCCTAGTCTATTCTTTAGTTTACTCTCATCATTGCATCAATAGTACAAGTGGTTTACAATTTTGCTAACAACTCACAAATTTTCCTTGTGCAAACTGGGGCAGAAAATTTCTTTTGTTTTGTCTGTTTTATTGTAATCAGGCGCCCACCTGGAGAACAAGGAAAGACAACTCAAGTTTCAAGGGAAAGTAGTTTCAAAGGAAGACAACTCAAGTTTCAAGGGAAAGCATTTTCGAAGGAAAACAGTTCAAGTTTCAAGGGAAAGTGGTTCAAGGTGCAAGGTAAAACAGTGTCAAGTAACAAGAGAAGACGGTTCAAGTTCAGCAATCAGGCGCCCACCTAAAAAAAGAAAAAAAAGAGGGAATTCAATTCAGAATTCAATTCAGGTCAGCAACAAAAGAAGCTCGCATCAAGAATGCGAGTCAGCAGTCTGAGATGATCAACAGAAGTTAGTCACAATCCAAAATAAAAAGAAAGAAAAAAACAAAAAGAAAGACAAGAAGTGAATCCAAATGCAGAAGTTAATGAAAGATGTGAGCTGCTCAAGACAGGGCTGAGGTCACAAGTTTTGCATGTCCCGTCTTGGTTTGAAAAGTTGAAGAAGAATGAACTAGCACCTGCGGCTAACAAGCATCAAGATTCAGATCAGGGTCTGCATGAAGAACCAATCAACATTAAAGATCAAGCTTTAGAAGACACATAGATAGGAATCTTGTAACTCGTAGCTGATAGGATTAGTTAGTCTTTTTCATTTTTGATTTTGATGTAATAACGAGACAACGGACCGAAACCTCGGACGAAACCTCACTCGACTCTCATCCTCTTCACACATTCCATCACCTCATTCACTTCTGAATTACACGTGGCCTGATTCCTTTATAGCCAAGGATATGTAGGCAGCTCAGATACCAGGGCTCGGTCACATTCTCCTTTCTTTTAGTTTTCGTCTCCCTAAAAAGGGTCGGGCCAAAATACCTGTCTAGTCGTTCTTTATCCGAAAACGCTTCGTGTTTCCAGTCAAAGAGGGGCAGCTGTAGACATGTGGTTTTTTACCCTCCCCAAGATTTTTTATATTTTAGCATGTAAATATTTAATTTAGGCCTAATATAGCTATTTCAACTATTTTTGACTTCTTTCCTTTATTTTTGTCATAAAAATGGAAAATTACAAAAAAATATTTTAGCTTACGTATCTTTCATAAATTTAAATAAAAATATACAAAAATAGTACCTTATTTTTATCTATACATAATCTTGAAAATACAAAAATATATAATAGTTTCATGTCAGCTTTTGCATTGTGTAGTATTGATATCTTATTTTAAAAAGAGTCAATTAAGGTGTTGGATCACAATTTTAAGAGTTTTAGATCCCAATTCTTGGCCAAATTCGGATTAGTCCATTAAGCCTAGGGACCCTTCTAGACTCTTATTTGAAACAAAAACAAATAAAAAGACCCTAAGGACTTAACACAAAAAGACCTAGGGACTAATGGGCAAAATACACAAAAATACACCTAAACCTAGACTCTACATATAAAGTAATGCTTAAAAATCTGGAAAAAAAACAAGGGGAATACCTATACTCTAAGGCAGCAGCGCAGAACAATACACACGACCTTCCCCCCTTCCGATCGATCTTCTTATCCAAGCAGCCATTGTTCTGAGAAACAAAAAACCAACAGACTCTTCGAATCTAAAAGAAGACACCTGTGAGCACGTGATTTTTGCCCTATATGATAATTACTCCCAGAAAATTCAAAATAAAATAATTTTGTGTCGTTTGCAATTATTGTGGATTTTGTGTTATTTTTCTCTTATTGTTGGCATTTGTGTGTGCATGTTTGTTTGTTTAAATTAACAAAAAATACAAAAAAAAAAATATATGTGCATTTGCATTTAGGATGTAATTCTACAATTTGGAGTAATTAAGTTTGCTTTACACAAAATGAAAAAATCATAAAAATAGGTACTTTGTATTTAGCGTTTAATGTCCAAGTGCGTGATTTTGCTTGTGATTAGTGTTTAATTTTTGTGTGGTAATTATTATAAAGGGTCCATTAGTATTTTTCTAAGTTAATTTTGATTTTTACAATTTAATTTAGAATTTTGGTAATTAGGATTTAAAAAAAGGAAAATAAAAAAAAAGGAAATGGAATTAAAGAGTGAAATCGGACTGGGCCAATTAACCACAGCCCAATAACCCCAGGCCCAAACAAAACCTATCCTAGCCAGCCCAGCAACATCCAGCACCCAGTCCGCCTCCATGACTAATCAAACGACGTCGTTTGATGTCATTTAATCCAAGCCGTTAAATCCATTCAATCCAACGGTCACAAAGCCTCACCCGCTACCCGACCTTCCTTTCACCCGAACCGACCCAGCCCCGTGTTAAATAAAACGACACTGTTCCTTTCCCCCGTTGATCTGGACCGTCAATCTCATGAGATCGAACGGTCCAGAATCAATAATTTGTTTCAACTATACCAAAGACCCCATACCCCTAAACCCGCCTCCATTCCCAAACCCCCCTTGTTCCAATCACCCCTCAGACCTCCCATGTAACGCCGCCGCTAACCGCCCGCTGAAAATCTCCTACGGCGGCGGTCGAGGCCAAATGCCTCCATCTTTACACCACAACCTTCCCTCAGCCTTCTCATCCCAAATATCCATCCTGTTTTCTTCGAATCTTAGCCCACCTCGTCGAATATCATTTCAAAACCAAGAACCTTAGCGTCGCCCTAAAAATCCCCGGTGGCGGCGCCACTTCCAATGCTAACAAACTTACACCAGTTGACCCCCTGACCTCCCTTGTCCCTAAACCATCAATAGTTCCCCTCGAATCTTGTTCGAACGTCTCAAATATTAGATCAGGGAGGAACCCTGGAAATCCAAAAAAAATAGGCAAATGGAGTCCTCATCCATGGATTGGGCCTATTTGGACCCTATTCGTGTGTTTTTGCTAAAAAAAATAACACACGAATAGGGTCGAAATGGACAATATTAGAGGAATTCAAATAATTCGAGTCCTGAGTTCAAATTTGATGAGTAAGTTCTATTCCTTTCGAGTTTATTTTAAGTTTATTCTTCTTCCTTTTCTGTTAGTTTCGTTCAGTAAATGCATCTTTTACCCCTTTTCTTTAGGATTAAATGTTTTGCATTTTATTCTGGATTCTGGTTTCTCCTTTGTTTTATTTTGATTCAAATTAGGCGGTGTCAATGTGTTTTGTACAAACTGTGATTATTTCAGTAATTGCGTGCTATTACTTTTGTTTCAAATTGTTTTTGGTTCTACTATTGTCTATCATTTGTTGCATATCAGTTCAGTATATTATAGTATTCATTCATTTTTGCTTAGATTGGAATTGTGTTTGTTCGTTTTGGTTGGTTTGAGCTCTATCTGATTCTTCATCTCTACTTCTGTTATTAAGTGTTCGCATGTCAATTTAGCAAATCAAAAGCAGTAAACTAGTATGTTTAATCGAATTTGGTGGTAATTATGATCCAAATGATGCATGCCTGGTTGTCCTTTGATAAGAATGATTTGATAGTTTGAATTATTCAAGTTTTTGGTTTGATTTTGTTGTGATTTTTGTGTTCTAAATTATGCTTAGTTTTTCGTCCATTTAGATTTTAGTTCGTTTGATTCTGGATTCTAGTTGAGTTATTAGCTGATTTTGGTTTTCAATAAAAGGTTTCAGTCTTTAGTTTACTGTGATTGCAATTGTGATAATTTCGAATTTAGGCAGAAGGGTAAATAACAGGTACTATAAGTGTTTAACTGAAATTTGAACCACTAATAATCAAACGGGTTGTTAGTGGACTGTTTTGAGACATTCCTAAGTGGATTTGTGAAAAGGTAATAGACAAATAGTAGTGGAGACAACACTGGCTGGTTTTAAGGACTAAAAATGGGCACTATTGATTAAATTAATGAGCACTAAGATAATGGGATAATTAATGAAAAAGTAGAATTAAAAGTGGAGGATGCACTAGCAGAATGCCTCTTTAAAAAAGGCTGGAAATCAGACTTGGAAAGAAAAGGAGGGAGGGAGAGCTTAGACACTTACACATATACTAAGAGTACACTCTGAAAATCAAAAAGAAAAAAAAACATACACTGAAACACATATTGAGTGTTGAAGATAACTCTGAAAAATTGAGAGTGTTGAGAATTTGGGAATACTTCTTGGGGTGACATTCAATTGAGAGTTAAAAACAACATCTTTGAGAATCAGTATTGGAAGTTGTTATTGTTTCATTGAAACTCAGAGTGGTTCTAGTTTGATTTTAGAAAGCTTAGAGTCAAGTTAGAATTCCAATTGATAAGTTGCATGTTTTAGTTTAACTTCTGATTGTGAGAGTTTCAGAAGCACCCTGGTTGGTTTTGGAATCCTGAAAATCAGTTTAAAGAGAGTATTTGGAGAGCATAATAGTGAGGAAGTGGTATCTTTTAACTAAAATCTTACTATCACATTGATCTTGAGATCAGAAATAGTTCAAACCTCTCTGCTTCTGTTCTATACTGGGGTGTTTAGGGCATTTGAAGGTGTGGTGATTTAATTGAGTCTGGTCTATTACTGTGTGGGTTTTTCTATTGGGTTTCAAGCTGTTTCTGGATTGACTTAAGGCCGTTGCTGATTGCTGTTTGTTGCTTGCTGTGTTACTGCTGCTGCTGATCATTCCTTTTTCTTCTTGTATTCCCTTATCCAAGTACATGTTCTAAAGCCCTCAAGTCTATGGAGAATAAAGTGAAAATGTTGCCTGCAGTAAAACAATAATTTATTTGATATTACATGTTGTATACCAAACTGGTTCTGAAATGTATTAATCAGATTGGACTGTTTTTTTAGATAATAGCTTTTGGTTTTTTGGCATGAGAACGAAGGCGAAAATATATTAGATTCATTAATTCGTGCAAGGAGCTGAGACATTTGTTTAATTTGGTTTAGCTATTCTGTGCAGGTGTTAGTTAACTTAGACATTGGGCCTGTTGTTGGTTTAAGCCTTAGAAATCAATGATAGTTAATAGCCAAGGCTTTATTTTAAGTTTGTTAATGGTTTGGTCAATAGGTTGGCTTTAAAGTAACGATAGATACAGTGAGAGTATACTAATGTTGAATTAAGGGAAGCAGCAATCTAATTAGCCGACCCGTATGAATTTCGGTCACCTTCTTGTTTAAATTCACCTTTCACTTTCAATGATGTTTTAAAATAGATAACATAAGATAAGCCACTGTTTGAAAGAAAACAATTATTGTCTTGTTCATTTGAATGAAATAATTTGGGATAATTTCGGTGTGTACTTGACCTGATTTACTCAAAATTGTGTTTGGTCTGAATACTTCTAGGCTGCTCGAGGCCTCAGTGATTTGGCAAATGCCCCAGGTCCTAATTTGATTGCCTGTTTGGACTTGGGCCCAGATCTCCAATCGATTTTCCTTTGTTCACATTTAGATAACATCTTATTTCCATGGGTTGCGGGCTGGATTCAAAGCCCAGAATGATTAAAGGTTTGACTTCATATAAGTTGAATGGACCTAAGTCTAAAAATTCTTAAACAACGACTAACTAGGATCTTTCTCTTCATTTTAGAGACAAATAAATAGAAAAGTCATAGCCGCCTTAGGAATGGCCTTTAAATAAAAAATGAGACGAGCCTCGCCAAATAAAATGCACAAACTACGGGGTCTTCAATAATTTTCTATAATTAATTAGACTTCAGGATGGGCCGTTTAAAAAAATTTCACGGCCTTCCCAAAAATAATAATACGCTAGTCGCTTTAGGCGCGCTTTTAATAATTTACCTCCCTAAACTCGGGTGCACATTTATGTGACCCAAATACAAATCTCAACGGAGTCAAAATACGTCAATAACCACGGGTACATTGATGTGATGTGGTTCGAAATGTGTTTTCACGACGTTGCAATTCTCTTTAAAATAATTATAATATTAAAAGCGGTTAAAGACTAAAATTTGCACATAAGTTAAAGCATGTTATAAAATCAGATAAATAAGCCAAATATGACAGTTGAGCGACCGTGCTAGAACCATGGAACTCGGGAATGCCTAACACCTTCTCCCGGATTAACAGAATTCCTTATCTAGATTTCTGGTTCGCGGACTGTAATACACAGTCATTCTTTTCCTCGATTCGGGATTCAACCGATGACTTGGGACACAATAAATCTCCCAAGTGGCGAATCTGAATCTCTTCATAAATGAATCCCATTTCGATTGTCCTTTAATTGGAAAAACTCCCTTTACTATATCCCTTCGCGAGGTGCGGTAGTGCCAAAAGGAGGTGCGACAGCTCTGGCGACTCTGCTGGGGAACTTGACCCAGAACTTTTGGTTCAAGGTTTAGAATTCGAGCTTGGTATATTTTTTGTATTTGGCTTGTATATTATCTGATTTTGTTATATGTTTGGGCCTAATGTGCTAAGTGTTACTTTTACCGCTTTGATATTTTGTGAACTGTATTTATAAACTGTGCCGAAACCTTCTCTTCTTACCTCCGAGGAGTGCACGCTGGTCGTGACTTCTTTCTGTTAGTTCCATATCCCAAAATAGAACGAGGATTCGGAGGAGTTGCAAAGCCGGATGATCTGTTGGTTACCGGTACGCAGTTCCCATCCTCGGCTCGAGTTGTCTACTCGGGTAAGCCAGGTTTAGAACAATAAACCCAGGTTAAAACATAAAATAACCAAACCTCATGCCGGATCCCTAGTAGGAATGCTTATTTGCATCATGTTGCATTCGACTTAGGGGACTCAATACAGGGTTGGGTCCGTCTAGGACAGGCAACCTGAAATGAAAAGACCATTCTGCTGCATCCTGTTTGTTTTATGCATTTATTTGCTTCAGACTTGCATGCTAATCGGCTTTTCAAAATTGGAAATACTGGAAAATCGTGAAAAAAGAAAAAAGAAAAAGAGAAAAATAATAGAGTAGAAAGATAACTATTTTTAGAAAAACAAATCAATGTCCAAGTAGTGCCGAGACTCTACCGGATTTTTAGAAAAAATGAAAAAAAAAAGAAGAAAAGAGTTTTATTTTTAAAATAGTTTGTTTTATTTTCCACTGAAAAAAAATATATTTTTCAAAAATATTCTGCTTCATTTGCCAATAAACAAAAAAATGTGATTTGGTTTTCAAAAAATAGTTTGTGTTTTGAAATGAAAAAAATAATTCGTTTTATTCGCCAACGATTTGAAAAAAAATGTTTCGTTTTCAAATGTAGTTTGTTCTATTGGCAGAACTACACTGGTTTGATTCTCACCGGATGTGAGATACGTAGGCAACCCTCATCGGGTCCAACCTTCCCTTTTGCAAAAATAGCCAAAAAATGTCAAAATTAATATTTCTGTCTTGAATAAGTCTGGTGATGCCGTTTTCGTCAAAAATAGCGAATGTTCCCAAAAGGGACACCGGAAGACTGACTTTGCATAAACAGCCACATTTGGGTCATTTTTTATATTTTTACCTATTGACCCACACAGCCTTAAAATCTTCATCCCCAAGGTGCTAAAAGGCCGTGTTTGCAAAATTGGGTCTTTTATTTTAAATTGAAAAAAAAACAAGGAAAAAGAGTCAGTCGGCAAGTGAATGCCGTTTGAATTTTTGGTCAAAATAAGCCGAGCCAGCTTCGGTAGTGTATTAAACCGTTCTTGCCGAGATAGCCTTAGAGTATCTTTCAGTTGTCGAAAGGCTATTTTTGTAAAAGAACAGAAAAGTTTGTAAAATAATCCTTCCCGGCCTCAAAATTCATGTGAAATTGAGAAGGGGCCACGTTTGCAAAAATAGCCATTTGGTTAAAATTGGCATATAGGGGAAGGAATCTGTCCGTTTGTTTTTGAGTTTGTAATTCTCTTACGTATGTGTGTTTGATTTTCGAGTATGTGGGTTGTCTTTTCGTCAAAGTCTGTTAAGTATGGTCAGCTTTTAAACCTGTGTTATCAAGTTTGTTGTATTATAAAAAGTGTGTTTTGTTGTTATTTACCGTGTATCTGCGTGAACTACGCACGGTCTGATTCATGCAGGGTCATGATACGTAGGCAATCTCCATAAGATTCGACCACAACCAAAAAAACAAAAAGAAATGAAAAAAATGATTTAAAAAAAAGTTGTTAATAATGGGGACCGACTGAAGCCATTCTAACATGATTTGTTTTGAATTATAGTGAAAGTTGAGGTGGTTGGTTGTGGTTTCTAAAATAGCTCTTCCCTGCAACGCAAAGTCAAAGGACAATGGCAGAGAACCTCAGAACCTAGTGGGCTGGCGCCGATGACCGACAACAACTGGTTGAACGGAACCACGGATTGGTAGAAGAAGTAAAGATGCTGAGACAACACGTGGCGGAGATGTATTGGGCATGGATGGCTGGGAAGGCACCCATACCGCCACCGCCTGGTTTCCCCGATGATGTCCTTACCCGAACCTTGGTATCTCCCGACCATTCCTCGATATCTCATATTGAGGAGAAGCCTAAAGAAGATTTTGGGAAGTTCTGGCTCAGATGGAGAGAGCAGGTTGTTCGGGATAATCTTCCTTTAGAAAGAAAAGATGTTGTTGAACCTTCCCAACGACAAGGTCCAGTGGTCGTCCTGGCTAAACGCCTGCAGTCTCTATATCAACCCCGTAGATATCCTTGTAATTCCCCAGGCCATTACGTCTCCCTACCAGACTCCCGAAGACATACTTCACTTGTCAAACACCTAGCTCCACAAAATGCCTATCCACTTCTAAAAGCGCACAGGAACCCCGTGGGTACAGGTTTCCGTCCGAACCAAAACTTCAAGAATAATCGAACGCGGAAGCAAAAGGTTTTTACCCAATTGGGAGAATCTTACACCAGTTTGTTCCACCAACTGAAGCAACTGGGACTGATGAGTCCGGTCAAAGCTAAGTTGCCTAACCCTATTTCGAGAAACCTTGATCACTCGGTGAGTTGTGAGTACTGTTCAGGAGCACCTGGGCACGACACAGAAAGGTGTTGGAAGTTGAAAACAACCATTCAAGGACTTATCGACACTCGTCGAATTGAAGTTCGGGCCCTAGAGGTGCCAAACCTTAACCAAAATCCGTTGCCAGCTCGACGTGAGATCCACATGATCGAATTGGTACACAAGGGATGGGAACTTAAGAAGCCCGATCCATGATAGTGAGACCATGTTCAAGGGAAAAACCAGTCAACAGAAGCCGATGGCTAAGAGGTCGTGCTTGGTAATTGGGAAGACTCTCCATTTCTTGATCAATCAGAGTGGAGCTTTTGGTGGCTTACTTTGTTGTCATTTCTGTTGTCCGGGTTATTTCAGTGTGTAACCCGAATATTGTCTTGTAACCCAAACCTTTCTATTTTTGTCCAGTCCTTTCGGTCATAGTATCTCATTTAATGTTGTCTAGGTTTGTCCTAAGGGTTGTAACCCCATTTTAGTTTGTTTGTTTTGTTGTTCGAGTTGTTGTATGCAATGTCCTATTTTCTATTATTTCTTGACATTTTCTTTTGTTTAGCCTTTCCTCTTTATAGTCCTTTTCTGTCAACAATAGTGACATGACATGCGCGCATAATTTTGGCCTAATCTTAAAAAGTTAATCGTAAAGCCATTGGAAGGTGATCGGGACATTTAAAGGAAATGAGAACTGTTTAAGATTATTTAGAACCCGAGTCATGTGAAACTGGGGAAAGCAAAAAGAAAACAGTGGGCCATGTTGTCATGGGGGTCGTTCTTAATAATGAAAATGAGAGTGTTGTCCAATAGTGCTTTAAAGATATGGCGAATGTCTAATTACGTTGTTTGCACTTGGCATGTTTTGAAGATTGGAATGACGGAGGCATTTTATTCTGCTATCTAAACACTTTATCCTTCGTTACCCCTTTGAGCCTTATTTGATTTCTTTCATACCCCTCCTTCGGAATCAATAGCAAAGACTAAAAAAGAAAATAACAAAAGCAACAAAAAAAAACAAAACAAAAAAAAAGAGAAAAAAAACAAACAAAAAAAGATAAGTGAAAAGAAAAAAAGGAAAACTAGAACAACGAGGAATTGGGAACTACGTTTGACATGATTCCTCAAAGAGGATACGTAGGCGCTTCACGGCTCGGTCATAGTTTTGAAAAAGAAAAAAATCAAAAAATCCCCAAGCAAGAAACTGGGGCGAAAAATTGTGTTTATTATAAAATAATCTAATTACGAAGGTTGTAAATTTTGAACCCAAAGTATTTTGTTTTTGAGCCTTCAAATACCCTTTCTTTCTAGCCTATCCCAAATCCCACATTACGGTCTAAAGAAAGACCTTCCGATCAGTCTACAAAAGATGCCAAGTCAGGCAAATGAGAGAAGTCTTATCAGAATGCAACACTCTGATCCCCAGCAAAAAGACTCTGATCCCCATCAGAAATGAAATATGAGAGAGCCTTAGCGGTAACACCCCAATCCCCAGCTGAAAAGTAATACAAAATGAGGGTGTTATCGGTGAAAATCTTCATGGGCACCATAAGGCGATGAAAGCTGAGAGAGAAAACCAAAATGAGAGAGGCTTGATAGTGAAAACCTGCGGGCATTACAAGTCGAATAAGGGTGAGAATCAGAAGGAAATCACCAGATGGAAATTATGCAAGACGATTAATGATGGAGGATAGACTGTATGTGCATGTCCTGACCATTAGAGTCGGTATCCGCATTTGATAGGTTTTTATTTTATAGTTTCTCTTGTTAGAGAGTCATCTCTTTCCTTTGTCTTTTATTCTGTTCCTTTTTATCTTTCTCCTTTCATAGAAAATTCCCCAGTAGAGTCTATTTGGTCAGAACAAGTGAGAAATGACTCTAAGATTTGCCACCAGCCTTCCAATTATGTAAGATGAAATCTGATTAGTACACCCAAGTGGTATAAGTCAGGAGGGAACAAGCGCAAGGCCGGTGTCCAGAAGGATATTCCCCAGTAAGAGGAAATTGACAAAGGGGTGGATCAGTGTCAAAGAGAATACCTCCATCAAAAAACGAAGGTTAATGGCCTCAAGGCCAAGGCAAATGAGACTTAAAGGTCGGGGAAATGCCCGTTCCCTAGCTATGCCACAAAAGAAGGGGGAAGACCCCCAGCAGAAAAGGTATTTCCAGTGACAAGGATGAACGAAGAAAATGGTTCATCAGTAAAACATGCAAGATCCTCAAGCAGGGTCACTGTCATAGGAATTTGGGTGGTCAGGATACAAGTGGAAACAACGGTGAAAGGCTTGTGAATAAAGAGTCGTCAAGGAGGGCAGGGAAGCAAGAAAGGGAAAAAATATCCCCAGCAGGAATAACATCCCCAGCAAGTCTTGACAATGAAACGCAGAGCAGGAGAAAGAGGAGGAGAACCATCCCCAGCAGGAGCATCACAACCAACCACCACGTTTAAACTAACGAATTTTCTTTGATTTGAAACAGGAAAAAGGGAAATGGCATTGATGAAAAGGCATGCCACGTGAAAGATTATCAAACTGGGGTAGAAAATTTTCCTTTCATTTGGAAAATTTTTTGGAGATAGGTATCCAGTTGGGGGAAGAAAAAAAATATAAAATATAAAAATAATATAACACCAGTTTTAAGGGAAGTGGTCTTTGAACCAGTATTATCTCCAGCGGTGCTGAAAGAAAGAAAACAACAATTTTCAATGATAGGAGTTGTATTCCCAGCGAACAGAACAAAAAGGATGAAACTTATGTTCAGAAAAGCAATAAGCTAGTGTCATTCCCAGCAGCTTCCAGAAGAATGAAGCACCAGTTTTGAAGGAATAAAATTTCACCAGCAACGCTATCCTCAACGACGTTATCCTTAGATGATAACACTTTTATCCCCAGCAGTGTTGAGAGAAAATAAAAGAAAGTAGTTTTGAAAAAAAAGAAAGAAGAAGAAGAAGAACAAGGGGAAGAAAGGAGATAGATTTCCCCAGCATTTTTATCCCCAGCAGGTAAGTAAATAATTCCCCAACAGTGTTATCCCCAGCATCCAAGGGAATACATTTCATGTTTTTTGCATTTAGGCGCCCACCTGTATACCTAGGGAATACATTTCATGTCTTAGCAATCAAGTGCCCACCTGGATAACAAGGGAATACATTTCAGTCTTTACATTTCAAAACAACAATTTAGACCTAGTCTGATGAATTCTCTCCTAGCGTCAAAATCTTAGTCTGATGAATCTGTCTCATAAGATATCAAAATCTTAGTCTGATGTATCTTTCTCCTAAGATATCAAAATCTCAGTCTGATGAATCTTTCTCCTGAGATCACATAAATTTGGACCTAGTCTGAGGAATTATCTCCAAAATCTTAGTCTGATGAATCTTTCTCCTAAGATATCAAAATCTCAGTCTGATGAATCTTTTTCCTGAGATCACATAAATTTAGACCTAGTCTGAGGAATTATCTCCTAGCGTCGAAATCTCAGTCTGATGAATCTTTTTCCTGAGATCACATAAATTTAGACCTAGTCAGAGGAATTATCTCCTAGCGTCAAAATCTTAGTCAGATGAATCTTTCTCTGAAGATATCAAAATCTCAGTCTGATGAATCTTTCTCCTGAGATCACATAAATTTAGACCTAGTCTGAGAAATTATCTCCTAGCGTCAAAATCTTAGTCTGATGAATCTTACTCCTAAGATATCAAAATCTTAGTCAGATGAATTTTTCTCTTAAGATGGTAATCATTCAGTCTTTAAATTCTAAATTTTGAAGTCGGGAGCCCGCACATATAATGGAGGAATACATTTCAGTCTTTACATTTCAGCCTTTACATTTCAGTCTTTACAGTTCAATCTTTTACATTTCAAAGTCTTGAAGTCAGTAACCCGCCGGAAGGCAGAAGGTTACACCAGAAAATCCCCAGCATAAATCCAAGTTCAGAAATCAAAAGGAAGGCAGTGGTGGTCAGTTCAAGCTTCGAAGATATAATGCGAAGCCAATAAGAAGGAAATAAACAATCCAAGTTCGGCAATCAAGAAAGGCCGACAAGTGAAGTCAGAAATGAAAAACAAAATATCATAGGAAGCAAGTCAATGAGAAAGCAAGGCGACAAGAGCAAGCCTGAAGATCTAGATAAGATTTTGTAATTCATAAACTAGTTAGTCTAGCTTCTTATTTTTCTGTTTAACATGGTGTAATAAGGAGATCGGTAAGTAGTGGTAGCAGCATGCAACAGCAGTAACAGCAAAAGCACGGTTCCAAGGTAGTCCCAGCTACCAAAACTTCCCGAACTACATTGACCTGATTCCTTTTTAGCCAGGGATATGCAGGAGACCTTTTGAAGTAAAGGTTCGGTCAAATCCATTCAAAAAATGCTTCACACGGGGTACTCAAACAGGCAAAAATCGCTCGTATCCGCTCACTTTATCTTTGCACGAAAACTCTCCGTGTTTCCGGGCAAAGAGGGGCAGCTGTGAGCACGTGATTTTTGCCCTATATGAGAATTACTCCCAGAAAATTCAAAATAAAATAATTTTGTGTCGTTTGCAATTATTGTAGATTTTGTGTTATTTTTCTCTTATTGTTGGCATTTGTGTATGCATGTTTGTTTGTTTAAATTAACGAAAAATACAAAAAAAATATATATGTCGCATTTGCATTTAAGATGTAATTCTACAATTTGGAGTAATTAAGTTTGTTTTACAAAAAATGAAAAAATCCTAAAAATAGGTACTTTGTATTTAGCGTTTAATGTCCAAGTGCGTAATTTTGCTTGTGATTAGTGTTTAATTTTTGTGTGGTAATTATTATTAAGGGTCCATTAGTATTTTTCTAAGTTAATTTCGATTTTTACAATTTAATTTAGAATTTTGGTAATTAGGATTTTAAAAAGGAAAATAAAAGAAAAGAAGGAAATGGAATTAAAGAGTAAAATCGGACTGGGCCAATTAACCACAGCCCAATCACCCCAGGCCCAAACAAAACCCATCCTAGCCAGCCCAGCAACATCCAGCACCCGGTCCGCCTCCATGACTAATCAAACGACGTCGTTTGATGTCATTTGATCCAAGCCGTTAAATCCATTCAATCCAACGGTCACAAAGCCTCACACGTTGCCCGACCTTCCTTTCACCCGAACCGACCCGGCCCCGTGTTAAATAAAACGACACTGTTCCTTCCCTCCGTTGATCTGGACCGTCAATCTCATGAGATCGAACGGTCACTATACCAAAGACCCCATACCCCTAAACCCGTCTCCATTCCCAAAACCCCCTCGTTCCAATCATCCCTTAGACCTCCCATGTAACACCGCCGCTGATCGCCCGCCAAAAATCGCCTACAGCGGCGGTCGACGGCCAAACGCCTCTATATTTACACCACAGCCTCCCCTGAGCCTCCTCATCCCAAATATCCATCCCGTTTTCTTCGAATCTTAGCCCACCTCATCGAATATCGTTTCAAAACCAAGAACCCTAGCGCCGCCCTAAAAATCCCCGGTGGCGGCGCCACCTCCAATGGCTACCAAACTTACAACAGTTGACCCCCTGACCTCCTTTGTCCCTAAACCATCAATAGTTCCCCTTGAATCTTGTTCGAACGTCTCGAATATTAGATCAGGGACGAACACTGGAAATCCTAAAAAAATAGGCAAATGGAGTCCTCATCCACGGATTGGGCCTATTTGGACCCTATTCGTGTGTTTTTGCTAAAAAAAAGAACACACGAATAGGGTCGAAATAGACCAAAATTAGAGGAATTCAAATAATTCGAGTCCTGAGTTCAAATTTGACGAGTAAGTTCTATTCCTTCCGAGTTTATTTTAAGTTTATTCTTCTTCCTTTTCTGTTAGTTTCGTTCAGTAAATGCATCTTTTACCCCTTTTCTTTAGGATTAAATGTTTTGCATTTTATTCTAGATTCTGGTTTCTCCTTTGTTTTATTTTGATTCAAATTAGGCGGTGTCAATGTGTTTTGTACAAACTGTGATTATTTCAGTAATTGCGTGCTGTTACTTTTGTTTCAAATTGTTTTTGGTTCTCCCTATTGTCTATCATTTGTTGCATATCAGTTCAGTATATTACAGTATTCATTCTTGTATTCTTAGATTGGAATTGTGTTTGTTCGTTTTGGTTGGTTTGAGCTCTATCTGATTCTTCATCTCTACTTCTGTTATTAAGTGTTCGCATGTCAATTTAGCAAATCAAAAGCAGTAAGCTAGTATGTTTAATCGAATTTGGTGGTAATTCTGATCCAAATGATGCATGCATGGTTGTCCTCTGATAAGAATGATTTGATAGTTTGAATTATTCAAGTTTTTGGTTTGATTCTGTTCTGATTTTTGTGTTCTAAATTGTGCTTAGTTGTTCGTCCATTTAGATTTTAGTTCGTTTGATTCTGGATTCTAGTTGAGTTATTAGCTGATTTTGGTTTTCAATAAAAGGTTTCAGTCTTTAGTTTACTGTGATTGCAATTGTGATAATTTCGAATTTAGGCAGAAGTTTAAATAACAGGTACTGTAAGGGTTTAACTGAAATTTGAACCACTAATAATCAAAGGGGCTGTTAGTGGACTGTTTTGAGACATTCCTAAGTGGATTTGTGAAAAGGTAATAGACAAATAGTAGTGGAGACAACACTTGCTGGTTTTAAGGACTAAAAATGGGCACTATTGATTAAATTAATGAGCACTAAGATAATGGGGTAACTAATGAAAAAGTAGAATTAAAAGTGGAGGATGCACTAGCAGAATGCCTCTTTAAAAAGGGTGGAAATCAGACTTGGAAAAAAAAATGAGGGAGGGAGAGCTTAGACACTTACACATATACTGAGAGTACACTCTGAAAATCAAAAAGAAAAAAAACATACACTGAAACACATATTGAGTGTTGAAGAGAACTCTGAAAAATTGAGAGTGTTGAGAATTTCGGAATAATTCTTGGGGAGACATTCAATTGAGAGTTTAAAACAACATCTTTGAGAATCAGTATTGGAAGTTGTTATTGTTTCATTGAAACTCAGAGTGGTTCTAGTTTGGTTTTAGAAAGCTTAGAGTCAATTAGAATTACAATTGATAAGTTGCATGTTTTAGCTTAACTTCTGATTGTGAGAGTTTCAGAAGCACCCTGGTTGGTTTTGGAATCCTGAAAATCAGTTTAAAGAGAGAATTTGGGGAGCATAATAGTGAGGAACTGGTCTCTTTTAACTAAAATCTTACTGTCACGTTGATCTTGATATCAGAAATAGTTCGAACCTCTCTGCTTCTATTTTCTACTGGGGTGTTTAGGGAATTTGAAGGTGTGGTGATTTAATTGAGTCTGGTCTATTACTGTGTGGATTTTTCTATTGGGTTTCAAGCTGTTTCTGGATTGACTTAAGGCTGTTACTGATTGCTGTTTGTTGTTTGCTGTGTTACTGCTGCTGCTGATCATTCCTTTTTCTTCTTGTATTCCCTTATCCAAGTACATGTTCTAAAGCCCTCAAGTCTATGGAGAATAAAGTGAAAATGTTGCCTGCAGTAAAACAATAATTTATTTGATATTACATGTTGTATACCAGACTGGTTCTGAAATGTATTAACCGGATTGGACTGTTGTTTTAGATAATAGCTTTTGGTTTATTGGCATGAGAACGAAGGCGAAAGTATATTAGATTCATTAATTCGTGCAAGGAGCTGAGACATTTGTTTAATTTGGTTTAGCTATTCAGTTTAGGTGTTAGTTAACTTAGACATTGGGCCTGTTGTTGGTTTAAGCCTTAGAAATCAATGATAGTTAATAGCCAAGGCTTTACTTTAAGTTTGTTAATGGTTTGGTCAATAGGTTGGCTTTAAAGTAACGGCAGATACAGTGAGAGTATACTAATGTTGAATTAAGGGAAGCAGCAATCTAATTAGCCGACCCGTATAAACTTCGGTCACCTTCTTGTTTAAATTCACCTTTCACTTTCAGTGATGTTTTAAAATAGATAACATAAGCTAAGCCACTGTTTGAAAGCAAACAATTACTGTCTTGTTCATTTGATAGAAATAATTTGGGATCATTTCGGTGCGTACTTGACCTGATTTACTCAAAACTGTGTTTGGTCTGAATACTTCTAGGCTGCTCGGGGCCTCAGTGATTTGGCAAATGGCCCAGGTCCTAATTTGATTGCCCGTTTGGACTTGGGCCCAGATCTCCAATCGATTTGCCTTTGTTCACATTTAGATAATATCTTATTTCCATGGGTTGCAGGCTGCATTCAAAGCCCAGAATGATTAAAGGTTTGACTTCATATAAGTTCAATGGACCTAAGTCTAAAAATTCTTAAACAACGACTAACTAGGATCTTTCTCTTCATTTTAGAGACAAATAAATAGAAAAGTCATAGCCGCCTTAGGAATGGCCTTTAAATATAAAATGAGACAAGCCTCGCCAAATAAAATGCACAAACTACGGGGTCTTCAATAATTGTTTATAATTACTTAGACTTCAGGATGGGCCGTTTAACAAAATTTCACGGCCTTCCCAAAAATAATAAATGCTAGTCGCTTTAGGCGTGCTTTTAATAATTTACCTTCCTAAACTCGGGTGCACATTTATTTGACCCAAATACAAATCTCAACGGAGTTGAAATACGTCAATAACCACGGGTACATTGATGTGACGTGGTTCGAGATGTGTTTTCACGACGTTGCAATTCTCTTTAAAATAATTATAATATTAAAAGCGATTAAAGACTAAAATTTGCACATAAGTTAAAGCATGTTATAAAATCAGATAAATAAGCCAAATATGACAGTTGAGCGACCGTGCTAGAACCACGGAACTCGAGAATGCCTAACACCTTCTCCCGGGTTAACAGAATTCCTTATCTGAATTTTTGGTTCGCGGACTGTAATACAGAGTCAATCTTTTCCTCGATTCGGGATTCAACCGGTGACTTGGGACACCATAAATCTCCCAAGTGGTGACTCTGAATCTCTTCATAAACGAATCCCGTTTTGATTGTCCTTTAATTGGAAAAACTCCCTTTACTACATCCCTTTACGGGGTGCGGTAGCGCCAAAAGGGGGTGCGACAACACCATTAGCTTCCTCTTCAACCTCAAATAAACCCTCTCTCTTTCTCGAATGAACAGAACCGGCGACCCTTCCCCATTGCCGGAAACTAGCGTACACCACCCTCACCCATCTCCCTCACTCCAAACACACACACACACACACACACACACAGAGTCGCAGCTCCACGAAAGCAACACCGTGAAGCTTTGTCCATGGCCACATGTTTCTATCACTACCGTAGGTCTGTTAGTGAACCACCATGAACGACACTTTAAGTTCGAGTTCATCGGCAAAGATTGGGTTTCTCCGAAAATGTTTGAGGTCTATTTGAGGTCGTCGGTAAGGTCCAGCTTGAGTTCCAGCGAGTTCGAGTCTGTTGTCGTCCATTGGCTTCTGTCCGAGGTTCTGTTTCTTTTTGTAAGATACCTGTTGCTTTTTGTTTCCATGCCAAAGTTTATCCACTCATGAATGTTTTCAATTGCAATAATGCTCTTGTTATGATGTGGTGGAATTTAGTTTAACAGATTTTATAAAACATATATCTTGCCTTTGAATTATGAGCATGTGGCATTAATCTTTCGTTATTAATTTTTTTTTTTACTAAATTTGAATTAAAAAATCAGTGAGTACTGGTGTTAAGCCTTGGATTTTTAATTCGAATTAATGGATGTTAGGTTTAATAGTCACGTGATTTGTTAGTAGCTATGGGTACGGTTCCCGCGGCATGGTTATGATATGTGAATCTCAATTCGGGGGTGCATTTCATGTGACTTGATCATAACAACTTCAAATAATAAAATCCTTTGAAATTAGAGATCGAGGTGTGCCCTTTAGCAAATTTTCATGGCCCTTGCAAAGCTGAAAGTGCGTAGTTGCTTTAGGCGCGCTATTTTAAAATTTACTTTCCTAAATTCGGGTGCACATTTATGTGACAAAAATCTAAATCTCAATGTTAGATAAAATTTGTTATGGACTGCGGGTACATTTATGTGACGTGGTTCGAAACATATTTTAAATGACGTTGCAATCTTCCTTTAATTAATTAAATAAAAGCAGTTGAAAAGTAAAATTGCACATAGGTTCAAAATATTTTCAAAATCAGATAATTATGCCAGTTATAGCAGTTGATCGACCGTGCTAGAACCACGGAACTCGGGAATTCCTAACACCTTCTCCCGGGTTAACAGAATTCCTTACCCGAATTTTTGGTTCGCAGACTGTAATACATAGTCAATCCTTTCCTCGATTCGGGATTTAAATCAGTGACTTGGGACACCATATATCACCCAAGTGGTGACTCTGAATCTCTTAATAAAATAATCCCGTTTCGATTGTCCTATAATTGGAAAAACTCCCTTTATTATTCCCTTCGGGGGTGTAGTGAAAAAGGAGGTGTGACAAACACCCTGTTCATCAGGTCCATAAATTCCACCGGGGCATTAATCAAGCCGAAGGACATCACCAGGAACTCTTAATGGCCATATCTAGTACGGAAGGCCGCCTTCGGGACATCTAAGTCCCGAATCCTCAGCTAATGATACCCTGATCTCAAATCGATCTTAGAAAACACCCTAGCACCCTGAAACTAGTCGAACAAATCATCAATTTGCAGCAACGAGTACTTGTTGTTGATAGTAACCTTGTTCAACTGGTGGTAGCCAATGCATATCAGCATGGTCCCATCCTTCTTCTTCACAAATAACACTGGTGCACCCCAAGGTGACACACTCGGTCTAACAAACCCTTTTGCTAACAACTCCTCAAGCCACTCCTTCAACTCTTTCGTAGCCATACAGTACGGTGGGATAGATATAGGCTGGGTACCTAGAGCCAAATCAATGCAGAAATCAATATCATGATCCGGTGACATGCCAGGAAGGTCAGAAGGAAACACATCGGCGAACTCCCGGACTACTGGATTTGAATCGATCATCAGAGACTCTGCGGGGGTGTCCCGAACATAAGCTGGATAAGCCAAACAACCCCTCTCGACCATATGTCGAGCCTTCAGAAATGAGATAACCCGACTAGAGGCACTAACTGAGGAACCCTTCGATTCCAACCTTGGCAACTCTGGCATCACTAAAGTAACTATCTTGGCATGGCAATATAAGACAGCGTGGTATGGGGATAACCAATACATGCCCAGGATGACCTCAAAGTCGGTCATATCAAGCAACAGGAGGTCCGCTCTAGTCTTGAATCCACAGAGTGTGACCATACAAGACCGGTAGATCCGATCCAGAACCATAGAATCACTCACAGGAGTGAACACATGAACAAGAGTACCCAAGGAATCACGAGTAATATCAAGGAAATGAGCAAACAGAGATGACACAGATGAATAGGTAGACCCTGGATCAAATATGTTACACCCCGCATTTTCGTGCGCAAAAGTACGTCGTAATTCAATTGATATAAGCTCAGAAATGAGATTGTCTTTGAAAGTACATAAAGTAAGTTAATCATGTTACCTTGGAAGTTACAAATATTTAAGATCATGAATAACAAGTACCAAGATGGTTGGAAAGGCTTAGAAGCTAAACAAATTGAAGAAAATAAGTTTCGCCGAAAGTCGACAAGTTTGGAATGTTATAACATATACTTTGGGGTGAGACTAGGGTTCTTAACATGATAAAGAGGTTATTTTATAAGTTATTTTAGGTTTATGATAATCTTGTGTTATTTTCTAAAGTCAAGCGAGTTGTGGAACAAAAGTTGGCAAAGGTCATCACAAGTTGCATTTATAAATGTGCTAAACATTAAGTCAAATGTAGTGGAGCTTTTCTCCCAATATACTTGGAATTAAAAGATGATACACATATCAAATTGAATATCTACGAGTATAATTTCTAATGCATTAAAGGGTTTATCGATACGATATCGGGGTAGAGACATATTTGTAGTTTCGCGAGACTCCATAGACTGTATAGGTGGCAAGTAGGTGTGTCACTAAAGCTTTTTCAGTAATACATTTCATATGTTATATGAGGTATTTTTGGGACATATTATATATCAAATTGAAGGTCTTGGAATTTAGTTTCCAATACTCTTAACCGTTCATTCATACAACATCCGAATAAGAAGATATAAGTATTTGAAAAAGGGCCAATGAGATGGTGCCAAGTAGCACCTTTTGACTTTTCAACCAAAATGGATATTTATCTTCCTATGTCGTCTCTTTCTTCATAATTCCAGAGATATCGACCAAATAAGATCCCTCACCCTTAAGCTGTCCACAAGGTTATCCAGCAAGATTATCGTCTGAGGCACAAAATCACAAAGCAATAATACTAGAACGATTCCCACGACGTATATATCGCTATATTGCCTCTCTTTTTCTTTGTAGTTGGAGTTTTGGAAGGTATTTAATAGTTAATAAAATGCCTTATTTCTGTATTTAAGCTTTTAAATATGAAGTAAGGTTGATAAATTCATTTCCTAATAGCTAGAACTCACAGGACGGTGATTGAAAGTCATGAGTTCGAATTATTCAACTTGTTGTGGGCTGTTTTTGTGTTGTTTCAGGTTGCTTTTGGGTTGTATATTTTGCTGCTACTTAATGGAGTGTTTGGAGGAGAAATTTTGTGGAGAAACACCAAAAAATAGAGAAATGGTGGATTAGTCATTCTTTGTAATATTTTCGGCGTGTTTGACACTACTATAGTTGTCATTTTGGGTATGGAGTGATTGGGGTGTATTGGGCTGTTGTAAGCTAATTGTAACATATATTTCGACTTTAATCCACTTTAGGAGGTAATTATATTGTATTATTGATTCTTCTTAAGATTATCTTGACATTGATTAAGTTAAACGGATGGACTAGACATGAACTAGTGAATAAAGTTTCTAATTGAGGATAATTGGAGTTGTGGATTTATTTTTATTGTTATAAATATATGGTATAAGCTTGAATCATTGATGAATTAATTCATTATCATGTTAATGATACTATTACATTAAATTAAGAAGCCTATAAGGGGTGATATGAGGTATATAAATTCCAATTGGAGCTTGCCGCTCATCGTGAAATAGTTGTGACTTGTTATTTTATGGTGTCTTGTTATTGGCAATTGATGGATTTCTCTGGTAATTGTTGTTGGTATATGGTACTGGAGGAGGCTCTTGTTACAGGGGAGATGCTGCCCAAATTTACTTAAACGAGCTACTAGTTTATGTTGCGGACGTAGCCTTTACTCAACACTAATTTTGAATCTCCTTATTCTATGGTAGATTAAGTTGAGTTATTTGAAGAATTACTTGGAAGGTATTAAGGACTAGATGGATTTAAGGTATGTTAAGGCTATTCCTTCTTTCTTTTAGCATGATCTAAAGTGAAATGAATATGCTATTTCATAAAGGATGTACTCCTAGCAACTAAGGTTGTCCATGTTGTTCTTTCCTTATAAAGTTATTCTAAGCATGTATGTATGATGCTTGAATTCTATTGAGGTTCATACTGATGGTATGATGTCCGTAATGTTAATAGAAGGTGCAACAACCATACGTCACTCCAAAAGGTTTAGAACGTTATTTCATGAGTCCAGCATGCATTATATATGTATCAATTTTACTTTACCGAGCCACGCTATAGTCGGCCGGGTACGGCACCTATTGTGAAACCACTAATCAGTTAGATTTTATCGAGCTCCACATGGACAGGTACGATTCTACCGAACTTTATGATGGCCGGGTACATTTTTACCGAGTCCTCTTTAAGGCCGGGTACGATATGATGATGATGATGCCCACAGAGGCGTATGCTTTTAAAAGTTTATGTATATATATGTATTATGAATTTCATGTCAGTAGCCCCAGAGGCACCCAGATATTACAGGTTGTATCTCCTCTATCTCTCTTTACATTACTATTCTTGTTTATGTTTTCTTGCCTTACATACTCAGTACATTATTCGTACTGACATCCCTTTTTCCTGGGGATGCTGAGTTTCATGCCCGCAGGTCCTGATAGACAGGTCAAGAGTTCTCCTAGTAGGCTATCTGCTCAGCAGAAGGTGTTGGTGCACTCCACTTACTCCGGAGTTGCCTATTTTGTTAGTATGCTTTGGATATGTATTGATTGGTATGGCGGGGCCCTGTCCTAACCTTTATGATTTTAAGTACTCTTAGAGGCTTATAGACAGATGTCAGGTGTATGGATACTTGTATGTCCTTGTCGGCCTATGTTTTGAGTTTAAAAATAGTCATGTCGGCCTTATAGGCCCATATGTCATATGTATAAGTTTATATATCATGTTGGGTAATCATATGTTGAGTATTCCCTTATGTTTTATTCTTGTTATCTCATGACGGTTTTTCTGGCTCATTTACTCATGATAGTATGATAAGAAAGATATGTTACTTTGGTACTTGGTTGAGCAAGGCACCGAGTGCCCGTCGCGGCCCTTCGGTTTAGGTCGTAACAGAAGTGGTATCAGAGCAGTTATGTCCTAGGGAGTCTACAAGCCGTGTCTAGTAAAGTCTTGTTTATGGGTGTGTTGTGCACCACACTTATAAGCAGGAGGCTACAGGGCATTTAGGACTGTCACTTTTTTTTCTTACTCTAGATCGTGTTGTAGAGCTCAATTGTAAGAATTCAAACTTTTAATTTCTATTTTATTCGTAATACAATGGTACCTCATCCAAACAGGCAGTTGGTATGAGATTGAATGTGGCTTTGGAAGAGTTTATCAGAGGAACTCGATTTTGCATCATGCTTATGATGCGTAAATGTTAGGTCTTCAACAGATCATGTGTGTACTAAGATGTGTGAGCCTCTTGATAAGGAGCCCCAAGGCATGAATATCTATCCGCCCATATGGTAAAGAGCAACGAGAGAATTAGGAGGTGGATATAAGTTTCAATAAGTGAAAGAAATAACATGAAGAAAAAAAAAAAAAGAAGTACGAGTTACCCAGCTAATGAAGATTATCAGTATTTGCAATTCAGGTAGAGAAATATAAGCATTCTGATTTACTTTCAACAGTAACAGAGTTATATACAATTGATCACACCCATCTCAATTATGCCCGATGGTAACAGACAAATATAGTTTAAGAGAATGATGTAATATTAGGATCAAGTTGGGGTTAGAGTAAACAAAAATTGTTGATGGATTGTTATCATTAGCTAACATTTCCGAAGGGTAGTGCAAATTTGGTAATAGATCTCCTTGTGAGACACCTAGATGGTGAACTCTAGAATAGTGCAATCAAATATGAATATTAGAATGTCTGGAAAAATTTAGAGGATTGGCACTGGAATCCTAGAAGAGATAAATATTTACTTTGTATGGCTCCCGTTCCTAGTAAAGAGAGAATGCTAGGTGACTTAAAGAGCCAGTGAGATGAAGCAAGGGGAGCTAAAAGTGAAAGAATTTTTTGTTGAAGTTATCAGAATAAAGTGATAGACGGATATTAGCCGTAGAATAAGAAGAGTGTAATTGAAATATTATGAGTAAGATATGATAAATGGGTGATATTAGCAAATCAAAATATGGCAGGATGACAGAGTCTACAGTCAAGTGAAGGGAAAGACAAGAGGTGGCAGGCCTTGACGAAATAAAAGTGTATAAGCCATAAAGACATATCCTCATTTTGAGAAATGAGTTGGTGAGTCCAACGCGATTACTAGAAGGCTAAGTTAGACCCCCTGTGGTAATAGAAATTATTATAGTCTCATAAACAAGATAAAATCGAACATGAATTAGGGATCAAAGGATTTGATAATGGTCGACATCGTGAGAATTTCAGAGATCGTGCTCCAAAAATAATAAAATAGACAACAGACAAATAACCTTTAAAGGTCAATTAGGAAGTCGTTTGCCTAAAGCAAGCACTGTGAGCAGAGTTAATCTTAAGGGACTAAGTGTGCCAGTTACAGTAGGTGTCACCTTCGTGCGTAAGAAATTTAGTTATCCCTAGTACAGAAGGTTACCATAAGGCAATTAAGGTTCATTGATAATGAGAAAAGACGCCAAAGATAAAGAGGTAAAACATTTATAGGTATATATTCGTAGCACTAAGTCTTAGTACTTTTCTAAAGGGGAGAACATGGTGTGATATGGTATTAAGTCAGAGTTATTGGTTCAGGTAACTATGGAATAATAAAGGAAGAATGTGGTAGAAAGGCAAAACAAATGAGACTAAATTTATTCAGACCCTACAGATATGTTACGACTCCAAAACATTATGCAAGCACACCGCCGGGGAGAGGCAGTAAGGGTTCCCACACCAGATGTTATTGATAAATAATTGCAAATAAACATAGATAAGGGTCCATTACGAGTGATAAGGTAATACAAATAAAATATCCCAAGAGAGATTACGCTGAATATAGCTATGAGAATGGACCAACGAGTAGTTAGTGGTTGATTCGAGAAGAGCCTAGTTATAGCTAGACAAGAGAATACAGATAAATAATGCAGATTGTGCAAGGTAATCATAATGAACCCCAACATAGTGAATTCAGTCTCACAGATAAAATGACATTGTGATCCTTGAGAAATATTTGGATAGGAGTTGGGGTAGTTAAAAGTACCGAATAAGTGTTACGGAGATAAAAGAAAGTGCCACCAGGGAGATAGCCAAAATTTCAGTTCAAAAGTAACCCTACGAGCACAAGAGCACGGAGGTAGGTAACTAAGGATAATTATAGGCAAGTAAGAGCATCAAAAATTCCTTCCGGTATACAATATAGAAAGCTCACAACTTTACTAGAGCCAGAAGGTGTTCTTAAGTACTACAAAGAAACACTAGCTAAGGAAAAAAGAAGAAGGCTTCAACCTAAGCATAGAAACTTGAAGAAGACATAATCTTGTAACAATAGTCTCACCACAACATTGTATACACTCCATAAGAAAGTGGTACCTATTGTGGCTAATAAACGGGAAGCAAAAATCAAAAGCTGATATTTAAGATCATTGAGTTACAGGAAATTACAGTATTTGTGGGCAATAAGACAAGCCAAGTATTCATGTAACAAGTGATAGAACCAGCAGGAAAAGAAATTGCTTACATTTAAGGACAACTGAAAAGGCACGAAAGGAAATTTATGGTGCTATGAAGTTAAAGGAGGGTTGCGAGTAGTATAAATAGATAGGTGTAGGTCGTAAGGTAAAGTATTGTACAACAACATAGTTTTAGGTAGATAGGAGTAAGGATATGAAAAGGTGAGTGCGAAGGTGACGAGAATATGTATGTCCTCGGGATTAAACCCATCAAAACAAGAGAGTTGATGGCTTCCATAAGTTATTAAAAGCTTAGTACAACCTAAATGAACTCAGAGGAGTCTAAGACTAGGTGCATTTAGAAGAGATGGAATGCTGCCTGATAGTAGAATAAGGGTGTAATTGTGACAAATAAAGTGGATGACGTTTAGGCCTTTGATTGAGTAATGATTTAACGAGAAAGGGATTACATGAATTTCACGGGATTAGTACACCACCATAAGATGAATCACATTGGGATGCTATGAAATATGGTTATTGAAGTATAGTATTTTCCATAGGTGGAGCAGGCAAATAACATCAGATGTTTCCCGATAAGACGTAAGCCCTTGTGACAATGTATTACGTAAGAGGTGTAAAGTTATCAGTGGTAGATTATGGATCAACATTAAGGTGAATCAACAATGGATGGAGAAAAGTTACAAAGTATGAGATTCGATTAGGCCGTCATACTTAAGACGAACAGCAATGAAGAAGAACTAAAAGACGTAGACTTATACATATAGGATAAGCAGCGAAAGAGTAACCTACAGTTGTGTAGCACAGCTCGGTAATAATAAGCTAGAGTAAGTGTTATGGTACAGTATGACCTACCTAGATGCACTAAAGCCATAAGGACATATAACCAAGGCTATGAAACAAATATAGAAATAGTCATACATTCGAGAAATTACCAAGCAAAGAACTTCAGTGTACCTACAGATACCCATAGGGACAACTTGTCATAGTTTTGTATATGTTCACAAGGTGAGGCCTAAATATTAGCAAAAAGCCTGAGGAAAAGGGAAAGAAGTTCGTATAGGCACTTACAAGGTCAGAGGGCCCCGAAAAATTTCTCTAAGTAATCTAGGATTTTGTGGTGCCACGTAGGCAAATTATTATATTTGATGTGCTATTAACATGGTGGAAATCAATTAGACTTGGTAAATATGAGTATAATTCTTATGGTAAGTGATGTGAGGTCCAAATGGAAGCCTCAGTGTATGCCAAATGGGAGCATTTTCGCAATAGGCTAAAATTCCAAATGGATTCGCACAAGGCTCCACTTTAAATGAGAATATCTAAATATGTATAAGGTTTTATGTGGTGAATAGTATATCAAATGAAAGGCCTTTGAGTCTATTTTCCAACGATTCAAACCATTCATCATTTGAACATTCATACTCAAAGTTATGATCAAATTACCAAAGGCTGGAAAATGCAATTCTGTGTCATGTCAGATCTGCGATCTCAATGTCAATTATGCGGTCCGCATTTTTAATATGCGGTCGCAAATCAAACCGCAAATTGAACCCGTGTAGCCCAGTTTTGGCCGCCGATTTTGCGATGCATTTTGCGGCCCGCATACCCATTGTGCGGTCCGTTTTACGGTCGCATAGTTGACATCGGAGGGTTAATTTTCTAATTTTCATAACCCGACCCCATTTTGATATATAGCCATTGGGGCTTCATTTGGGGTCATTCCCTACTGATTTTAGAGAGAGGTGAGAGTATTTTAGAGAGAGAAGGAGGAACCCAACAAGTAAATCATCCAAATCTTGCATCAATCTTCAAGAATCAAAGAACCCAACCACAAGTTCTTCATCTGAGAGGTAAGATTCTATATCCTAGGTTTTAATTTCGAGTTTGGTGAATAAGATGGGTTATTGAGGTATGATTCTTGGGAGTATTAGTATTGTGTATACATGCATGTACAACTTAGGTTTATGGGAAGATTGTTTAACTTAAATAAGTAAGATTGGGTTAGGGAATGAAGGAAATCTTGAAAAGGGGATTTGAAATCAAGATGCTCGTCTAGTATTTGATAAAATGCTCAAATGAGCTGTAACCATGAACACTTTTCTAATTTGTGTTCAATTTTGTTATGTCTTAAACTAGATTGGAATTGCTAGAATTTCTGGAACGTTGTAGTAACTTTAGGAAAGCTTAAACGAGGTATGTATGGCTAACTTTGACCTTTGTAAAATCACCTTGTTTGGTGTATGAATATTTGGTGTGTGATATCTACGTGGATTATTTGTGAAATTCTTGTGGTTGGTTTGTTGGGTGTTTGATTGGTTTTATTGAGTGTTTGTGGTTTAAAGGTGCAATTAATTGACAATGAACTAAATGCGTGATTGTGAAAGTGTTATGTGGCAAGAGTTGAGAAACAAATGATGGAAGAAAAATCATAAATGATGCAATTAGAACAACTGTGGTAATAACATATTTGGCTTGTTGTGGGAAATTATTGTGGTAACTTAAATTGCATATGAATTGTTAAAAATGAAGGAAAATGGTATTGATGGTTATGGAAACTTGTAAATTGTTGTGGTTGTTCTTAAGAAGTATTGATGTTGATCTTTGTGAATTGTTGATTGTTGTTGTGTTGTTTGTGAATTGTAACTGTACGGTGGGATCGGGTTGCGCGCCGCAACACGAAGTAATAAGGTGTGGGTTGTGGTAATAAGGGTGGCTGAGGTAATAAGGGTGACCGAGGTAATAAGGGTTGAAAGTGATTGAAATCACTATTGAAACAAAATATGAGCAACTTCTGAAATCATTGATGTGAAAATGTGGAAGGGGAAACAGGAGAGTTTGTAAACTTGTTTGCTTGATTATTCCTTTCATGTGTGTTTGGTTGCTGCTTCTATTACTGTTCTCTACTAGATTATCAACTTGTGAAATCACTGATGTGGAAATGTTGAAGGGAAAAAGGAGAGATTGTAGACTTGTTTGGCTTGATTGTTCCTTAACAGTGTATTCGATTATTGATTCTGTTATCGCTTGCAACTTGTGTATGGTTTGAGTTTACTTAGGGCAAGTTTTGTTCATACATACCAGTACAATTCAAATGTACTGATGTCCCTTTGGACGGGGGCTCTACATCCGTGTCTTGATTGTAGATGGATACATAGCAGGTACTCCAGTCCACCGATCGTAGCTTCCCTTCATTTTCCGTCAGATGTATTGGTAAGCCCCTTTCCTCTCGGGGCCTTGCGTGGCTCATGCCACTTTTAATTTCGAAGTCTTGTTTTGGTTTTTGGTGTAAGGTATAGCCGGAGCCTTGTTACCGGCAAGTATTGTATCACCCTTTTGTATCCTTAGAGGCTCCGTAGACAGTAAATGTGGGTTGCGAACTTATGTAAATATGTATTTTGTATATTGGGCGGTGTAAGATATAAACCACACTGAGAACCATATATGTTGTGTATGTTTTGTAATAAAAGGTGATTTCAATTATGAATGGCTATTTCACTTGGGTATTAAGTAATGAAAATGTGGGGGTAACACGTGGGATAGGAAAGGCACCCAGGTCCGCTTGACTGGGTATACCCGGTCGAGCGCCAGTCAANTGGAGGCTATTTGGACATTTAGGAATTTTACCCTTCTTTGATATTCCAGATCGTGCGATATGGCTCAAGATAGGGAGCTAATTTACTCTCTAAGTATTACTCTCGAGATTGGTAATTTTGATACCATAATCCGTGAATTTGAAGTATGTAAGGAGGGATTTATCCCACCATTGAGTCCAAGTGGATTACCCAAGGACTTGTTAGGAGAATGTGTTGAGCCATGGAGTGATTGGTAGAACTTGTTGTTAAGGAGAGTACCCTTGTTCCAACTAATGTCACTGCACCACCAGATCATGTAGCATATCATCAGTATGTACGATTAAAACCCCACCTTTTAGAAATCGAGCTTCAATGGTTCTCGCACAAATGTTGTAAGTTCAAAATATAATTGATGCAGTACTCGTTTTATTACGTTAAGCGAATTATTGTTGTAAAAATGTATGTGGTAGGTACTTCTTCATGTGTTTAATATGTTATTCTTGATAAATGAGGATATATGAAGAATGTGGACTATGTGCTAAAATGCCTAGAATTTAGGTCAAGTTTAAATTGAGATTTGATGCCAAAATGTGTGAGAAAACTCATTATGGTTAATTCTTCCAAAATGTCCTTACGTGTACCAAAGGTATTTGATTGATTGTGTCTAGTTCTTGGTAATGTATAAAGATATTTGGAAGTGAAGTAAGTGACTGTGTAAATGTGGTAAAAAAAACTGAATGTTGGATTCTTGTTGTTATTGATACTTTACACGAATTGGTGTTGTGACCCGATGTTGTGAAAGATGCATTCCAATATGATCAATGTGCTATTATTGACAACTAAAAAAAATGGGGCAAGGAATATGAATCATGTATTGAAATGCTAAGACCATAAATTGAAATTGGAGATGCAAATATTATGTCAAAATCTGTGAAATCCTCTGTGTATAGAGATGTTGAAATAAGTCAAATGACTATGAGAAATAGAGTATGGCCAATGTGTCGAGAACTTGAATTGTAATTGTACACGGTGATGCTTATGACATGAGGGAATATGAAACAGATTATGATATTGATGTGAAATATGCGAAAGTGATGTGAAGTGCAGGAAATAAGATATTGTGTTATGAAATGCGGCCTAGTGTCAAGTATGATGTGATAATTACGGCCCCAAGTGCCGATGGACTAATATACGTGAAAATGGCATGATTCTTTTATTTGATAATGTGGTGATCATTTAAAGTGTTTGATTTGTACTTGTGATTTCTTGTTATTGTATGAAACGCATAGGTGTATAATTTGATATGTGAGCCCTATGGAGGGGCTATGGAATGCAGCCTAGAGGTATGGAAATTGTATGAAAGCTATGTGATCCCTTTTTATTTGGTAATGTGGT